>CM066032.1:1138009690-1138231272 GCA_033557465.1 Ichthyophis bannanicus
AGGGGAAATGGTGAGAGGAGTCTCCCATATGCCCAACATGTTATCATAAAGAATTTCATGTATTTGGGTACATTGGCTGCCTCCTTAGGAAGCTTAGGATATTGTAAAATATCTAATTTTTTTGCTCTAGGCTCTGTTTCAGGGGCCACTGAGATGGAAAGGCCCCTGGCAACTTCCCTAATGAAATCCTTAAAAGACAACTCCTCTGGTGAGAGACATTCTCCTTTGTGGAGAAGAGGGCTCCTGAGGATGGATCGACCGATGCTTCCACAGAGACCTCTGATTCATCAGAATCTTCAGAGGAATCGAAGTATCGCCTGTCTGGATGCTCTTGCAGAGCCCGATATGCGTACCGGGTGGTATCGACATCGGGAGTGATCGGTACCGATCGGTACGATGGGCATCACAGAACAGTGTACTGCTGCAGTCTATACCGAACCGGATGTCGATTCAATCGGTACCGGCATCCAGAACCGATGTCGGTAACCGGTGCCGGAGTCGGTACCGAGCAACGGAGTTTGTTGCGGTAACCGTGATGGCGTCCGCAGCTTGTATTAATGCCGGGATTGCACGCTGCATGGTCATGATATTCTGATCCATCGACGCAACCAATGTCTGAATATCGGTACCAGGGGTAACCACCCTTACCCCATAACATGGCAACAGTTCTCAGATCGGTCTAAGGGCCAAGCCATGCGATGTCAAACCTGTCCCCCCTAGAAAAAGCTTTGGAAACCGGAGCCTCCCGCCGGGGTAACTTTGCCGGTGCGGTTTCCTCGAAGGGCAAGCCCGGAGGGCATCTCGATTACTTAGAGGAGAGGGGATCTCCCCTTTGAGCACCGGCTGGATTTATGTTTAGTTACCTGAGATCCCGGAGGAAGAAGCAGCCATATAAGACTTCGATGCCCCCGAAGCTGCACTCAGAGGGAAACAGTGTACTGAGCTTAGCAGCTCCGGTTCTGCCGACCGTCTTTTTTAGACATCCTGGCGCTGACATACAATCCGTGATGGAGTTGTCAGGACCTAAACAGTTTAGACCCCATTCATGGTAACGCCCCACTTGGTGCACTTTTTGAAACCTGAGGCAGGTTTCTTCCATGGTAATAAAAGTTTTAGGTCCTAAGGGCCCAAAAAGTCGCGTGCACCTGAAGAAAAAGAAAAAAAAAGAGAATATATATGTATTTTATTTTTTTAACAGCATAAGAGAGAACAACTGCGGTACCGGTAGAGCGTCGAGGAAGGCAGACGCGACCACAAAAAAGAAAGAAAGAAAAAAAAAGAATTCTTCTGCGTTGACAGGAACACGACCCTGCTGGCTCCGCGAAAAAGAAGAACTCGGAGAGAGGCCAGTTGGGAAAGGCGGGAAGGCAGCACGCATGCGCTGTGGGATGTGCCCAAACGCGTTCTCAACTGGACGCTGGCGAGCGGTCCCGTTCAGGCTCCATCATTACCGACGATACCCAGCGTGATGACTACATGCCTGCTTGTTTCCTGGAGATTACTTATAGGTAAGAGTTTGTTTTAAACGCCCCCGGCCCCCCGGTGATGGGTAATCAAAAACCCTCTCCCATTAAATCTGTTCTAACCTTTTGTACCCCCCTTTTTGTTCTATCCTGTTTTATAATGTACCCCTACTTTTATTGTAAACTTGCTTTTGGATCTGGTGAAAAGCGGTATAAAAGCACAGCTAAATAAAATTAAGTCCTCTAGTTTTGTCAGCTTCCTCCAGGTCTGTTGAAAAAGGTTTGTTTTGTTTCATTAAATCTCTAAGTATTTAATAGGTCTGTATCATATCTCCCCGGTCCCTCCTCTCCTCTAGAGTATACCATTTACGGCTTCAAGTCCCTCTTCCTCTCATACATCTTCTGGCATAGCACAAAATCATTTTAGTCCGCCTTCCTCTGAACAGTTTCCAGTCTTTTTTTTATTTCTTTGTGGAGATATGGTCTCCAAAACTGAACACAATATTCCAAGTGAGGCCTCACCAGCAACTTGTACAGTGGCACAGATACCTCCTCCTTTATGCTCGTAATTCCTCTCTTTAATGCAACCCAGCATCCTTCTGGCTTCAGCCACTGCCTTGTCACACTGTTTTGTCCAACCCTTGAAGGTCCCTCAGAATCAATCAATCACCTCTCACTCTCCGAGGTCCGTCTCCTGTCCCTTGCACACCCACCTCTCGCCTCCTTATCGCATACACTTTCCTTTGCTTGCTGCATCCCCGAGTGCATGACACTGCTCTTTCTTTCCCTAAAATCTTAACATTGCCAATCATTAAACCCTTCTTTCAGCTTTTGTAGATCTTCTCATCATGTTTTATCCTCTCCCTCAGGGGGCAAATTTTTGCAAATTTTCAAATTTTTGTGTCAGCCCAGTTCTCCAATCCTGTGGGACTTCTCCTGTCTCCAAGGGGATCTATTAAAAACATCCTTTAAAGGCCCTGCCAAGAACCTCTCTGAGCTCTTTCATCTAAACTGGGATCTATCCCATCAGGTCCCCTGGCCTTGCTCACTTTCAGTTTTGTCAAGCTGTTCAAACCACTTATCTTCTGTTAATGGTGTGGGTTTCTATATAATTCTATTTGCATATTTGTCAATCACGAGTGTGGTCCTTCACAAGATTTTCTTTAGTACAATCGAACAGACGTATTGTTTAGAATTTTCGCTTTTTCAAATGACACTTTCCATGATCCATGCCTCGGCACTTTTTAGTCTTGAAATTCCACCTTATCTTCCTTCTCCTGACTATACCTCTGAAAAAAATTGTCGCTCACACTTTAGATCTTTAGCTATTTTTTTTCTTCTGCCTTAGGCTTTGTTATCCTGATCTCATTTGTCATTTTTAAAGCTGTAGCCTGTATTCGCAAATTGAGGAACACAAAAAGAACTTCTGAATTTTGTGAAATCTGTGTTTTTTTGCCGTTTGTGCAGCCACTTCTTTGGAGAACCAAACAGGTTGCCTTTTCCTCTTGTTTTTATTTACTTTCCCTTAACCATATCTATCCGATGGCAAATTTTATTGGCCTCCGTACTGTAGCCCACTGCCGGTTCTTCCACTTCCTTAACCTCCTTCTCCCCACCTGCCAACTCCTCTTCAGGCACTTGGCCATTTCACTGAAGTCAGCCGTTTTTTGAAGTCTAGGACTTTTGAGCTTGCTGTGATTGGACGCCGTCTTGGTTTTTATTTCAAACCACACCATGTGGGATGATTGCTGCTGCGCACATGGGGCAACCCACCAGACATTCAACATGCTACCTCTGTTGGCAATAACTAAATCCAGCTCTCAAATTTTCCCTGGTCGGTTCCCTCCTATTTGTCTAAGCCAATGCAATCTTCGAAGTCATCCATTTTTTTTTTTTTTTTTTTTGACTTTCTTTTCCAGATTTTCATAAGGAATACTAACAATCCACATCGGGTTATTAAAGTCACCCAATATAATCACATCCCCTTTATGGCTACCTTTTTAATACCAATAATCAAGTTCTCATCAAGGTTCTTCAGTTTGAGTTGAGGTCTGTAGACTACACCAGTATAGATGGTATGGCCATCTCCTCTTTCCAACACAATCCAACAGCGCTTCTTTCCTTTTCCCTCCCCCCATGTCCCCTGCATTTCTGCAGCTTTAATATTGCTTTTTTTGACATATAGGGCAGCTACAATCCTTTTCTTTCTGCTTTCTCTATCCTCTCATGATAAGTTATAGCCAGCTATGGCTATATCCGATTCATTGGCTCAACCATGTTTCTGTAATGGCTACACTGTCCAAGTCCATTTTTCACTGTTAGGGCTTTCCCAGGGCAGGACGTTGTTGGCTAGGCTTTGAGCATTTGTGCTCATTTTTTCCAGCATTTAACTGGCTTGCTTCTATTTTGCATGTCTTTTTTTATCCTTCTAATGTCCCTTCCCATCTTGTCACTGTATGGTAAATAGTGTTTTGTTTTCCAATTCCCTAGTTTTAAAATGCATGTCCCCTACTGCCTAGAATATTGTATACCTCCCGACACCACAACACCACCCCCCGGCCCAGACCCCACCGCCCCCCCGACACGCCCACCACCCCCCCCCCTTTACACCACCCCCAACTATCTACCCCGCCCCCACACTCACCTCCCCGCCCACACCCTCCCCCACACACCCCTACCACCCCCCCTTTACACCCCCGCGTTTTATCCACCCCCCCCCTGTCAAACACCCCCACCACCCACTTTACACGCACCCCCCCTACCACCCCCCCCTCACCCCCCCCCCCCCCCACCCACCCACCCACCCCCCCCCCCAACCGCACACCCTCCCCCCAGCACAAGACATACCCCTCCCCCCCCAGCCCCCCCCCCCCGCCGACCCCCCCCCACCCCACGCACACACCCCCCCCTTCCCCACCCCCGCACCTACCACCCCCCCTTTACCCCCCCCCCCCCCCCCCACCTTACCCACAAACCCCCCACCACTCAACCCCCCCCCCACACCCAACCCCACGCCCCCAACGCCAACCCCCCCACAACCCCACTAAACCCCCCCCACTACCCCCACTACCCCCCCCGCCCCTCACCCCCCTACCCCACACCCCCCCACCCCACCCCCACCCCCCCCCCACCGCACCCCCTTACGGCCCCCCACCACCAACGCCCGCTACCCACTTTTACCCCCACGAACCACCCCAACCCAACCAACCCCCACCCCACCCACCCCCTATACCCCCACCCCCACACCCCCCCCCCCCCTCCTACAACACCCCCCTACTACACCCCCAACCCGACACGCCCCTACCCCCCCACCCCCCCCACACACTCCCCCCCACACCCCCCCCCCCTTACACCCACCCGCCCCACTCACCCTCCCCCATACCTACCCCTGCCCCCCCCCCCCCAACCCCCCCCACCCCCCTACCACCTACCACACCTTAGAAATACCCCACACCCACCACCCCCAGCTCACCCCACCACCCCCCGTACCTCACCCCCCCCCACCAACACCCACACCCCCTAACACCCCCCCCACCAACCCCCCCCCCCCGCCCCCACTCACACCCAACCCTCCCCACCCCGTACCCCCCCCCCGCCACCCCCCCCCCCGCACCCCCCCACTACCCTTCCCACCCCCCCCCCCCCCACCCCTACCTACCCCCTACCCTCGCCCCCCACCCACCCTTACAACCCTCCGCTACACCACCCCCCCACCCACCACACCCCCCCGCCCCCCCCCCACCTACCACTCCCCCCCCCACCACAACCCCAACCCCCCCCCATCACCCGCCCCCCTCCCCCTACAACCCACCCGACGCACCCCCCCGCCCCCACCACACTTTACCGACCCCCCCACACCCCACGCCAGACCCAACCCCACCCCCCCCCCACACACCCCCCCCCCCACCAACCCCATACCCACCCCCGCTAACCTACCCCCCCGCCCTACACCACCTACCCACACAATTAACCCCCACCACACCGCCCCCCCCCCCCACAACCCACAACGACCCCCCCCCACCACCCCGACCTACACCCCCCCCCCCCCATTTCCCACCCAACCCTACCTTTTTACCACCACCACCCAACCTACCGCACACCCCTACCCACCCCCCCAGCCCCCCACCCCCCCCCCCACGTCCCCCACGACTACCCCCAAAGCCCCCACCCCAAACCCCCCTACCCCCCCCCCCCCCCCACTTAGGAAAAAAGGAGAGAGGGAAAATAAAAAGCGAAAGTAAGAATATGGATTACACGGAAAATTTTAGAATAAAAAAAGGAATTCCTTTTTCCTGCTACAGAGAGATGTTTCCAACAGAGCATCGCCTATGGTTGTTCCTCTATTTACCCAGGTTGACTATATATCTAATTCCTTGCTTGGTTTGCACCAAGTTTGAGCAAGTATTAAGTTGCTTAATTATTGCGATAGCAGCCTTTCTGCCCTTTTACATGAACAGGTAGAACTTCTGAGAATGCTAAAGTGTTAGCAATGGGGTTGAGTTTTCTCTCCCCAGAATCCTGGAAGTCCCTTTTTGAACTATAGAAAACACTGTTTCTAGCCAGGTCCATTTGTACCCAAGTGGATGATATAATCAATTTTGGAATGCTTTACTTTCTGCATTAACTATGCCAAAAATTTGGTCACTATTTCCTCCGCTGGCTTAAGAGCCTGGGAGGCATTTAGAGTAGTTACTCCACCTGTAACAGTGTTCTTTCTCCAAGGAGCAGCAGGAATCAGTCCTCACTTATGGGTGACGTCCAGCCGACGGAGCCCTCGGAGCGAAGCATTTCCCCAGCTTTCGCAGAAAGCCTTTGGGAATTGCAGCGCGCATGCGCGGTCCCCTTCCCGCCCAGGGATGCCATCGTTGCTCAGGTCTGATGACATAGCAGGAAAGACAGCAAAAGTTAGCAAATATGCAATAAGAATGACTGCAACTCCAAGGGGAGGAAGGGAGGGTAGTGAGGACTGATTCCCTGCTGCTCCTGGAGAACACCTGTTTACAGGTGAGTCACTATCACACTCTTTCTCCAGGACCAAGCACGGAAGTCAGTCCTCACTTATGGGACTACCAAGCTTAAGGCTATACCGGAGGACCTCAATCTAAAAGAGCTCCCTCAAGCTCAACAGTACAGAGAGGAAAGAGTCTTCTCTTTGGAATACGAATCGGAACCGGTAGCCCAACACTAGGGCCGGAGGGAGGGAGTTGCCTAAACCTCAAAGAGATTGTGGAGAACTGCCTGGCCCGAAAGCGCTTTGTCCCCTGCGGGACTCCCTTTCAAGGCAGTAATGAGCCACACAGGTTCTGGCCTGAAGACCAAGTAGCGGCCCGGCAGATGTCCTGGACAATGGAAACAGAAGCGGAGATGCGCCACCGACGCGGCTCTTCGCCCTGACCCGAGGAAGCCGTGACACGACTGTCCAAGGAGAGGACCGGTTGCCCCGTTAAAAACAGGCGATACAGTCGGCTATCCAGGAGGACAGGAGGTTACGCTTAGAGACGGGTACCCCCAACCGATTGGGGTCAAAAGATACGAAAAGCTGGACTGCTTTTCCTATGCTCGCCGCGTTACGGTCAAGGTAGAAGGATAAGGCTCTTCTAACAGTCCCAGGGTGTGCAGCACAGTTTTCCACTCGGCTGGCGTGCGGCCTGGGGAACAAAAAAGGTCGGAAGAACCACCTCCTGGTTGATGTGGAAGTGGGGAGACCACATTCGGAAGGAACTTAGGGGTGGGTCCGCGCGTACAACCCTATCTCTTGTAGAACCTAGTGTACGGAGGACTCCGACAACTAAGGGCTTGTAGCTCACTCACGCGCCTTTCGCGAAAGTCGAGGGCCACCAAGAAGAGAGTTTTCCCAGGAGAGAGAAACGGGAGGGCAGGTAGCCATGGGCCTCCAAAAGGCGGGACAGGTAAGCCTTTCGCAGAACCACGTTTGAGGTCCCAGTCCGGGGGCTGGGGGGCGCAACGGAGGTTTAAGCAGAAGGAGGCCCTCTGAGAAAGCGCGCCAAAGGGTGCGAGGAGAAGAGGCCTGCCCTCAACCGGTTGAATGAATGCGCAGAGAGAGCACTTGAGGTGGACTTTGACAGCCCCCCCTGAGTTGGATTTGAGACCTAGGTCAGAGAGGTGAAGCAAGTATTGCAGCAGCAGCACCACGATACTAAACAGTGTGAAGGTGTCCCTCAGACAGCTGAGAACAACCAGAACGAGAAGCGACGCCATTTGAGGGCCTCGTAACGACTTCCGGGTGGAAGGATGGCCCGAGGAAGCTATGGACGATGGCTTTCCACCTCCGGGGCTAGCCGTAGCGGAGCTTAGGATTACCCTTTCAGCAGCCAGGGCCGTCAGGTGTAGGGCCCGGAGGTTGGGGTGCAGCGAAGAGTGCCCCGGATCCTGGGTTAGGAGGGTCGGGGTGTGGAACCCCAGAGGCAGAGGCGTGTCCCACCGCTAGACTGTAGTAGTAGGGGGAACCACGGCTGTCCTTCTCGGTCCAGCCGAGGCGCCACCAGGATCACGGAAGGCCCTGTCCTGGACAACTTTGAACAATGTTCCCGGTGGCACCAGTGGCGTAGGAGGAATGGCATACAGCAGACCCGTGGACCACGGGATTAGGAAAGCATCCGGCGCCTCCCGCGAAGGATGGGGGGTGCCGGGAGCAGAATCCTGGGAGCTGCCTGTTCAAGGGGACTGGCAAAAAGATCCACAGTGGGAGAGCACCACCGACGGAAGATCGGGCTTGGACCACACCTCGGGGTTCAGTTTCACAACTCGTGCGGTAGCAGCATCCGGCTCAGCTGGTTCCGCCAGGCCAGTTGTCCTGCCCTGGCATGTAAACCGCTTTTGAGGAGGATGTCGTGATCGACAGACCAAGAGCACACTGCCTCCGGGCTTCCCGACATAGTGGAGGGAGGCCGTGCCCCCCTGTTTGGTCACGTAGAACATTGCAACCTGATTGTCCGTCGTGCACCAGTACGGACTGGCCGAACTGTCAGGTGAAGAGGAAGGCCCGACCAGAGCTAGGCGTGATCGCCCGGAGCTCCAGGAAGTTTATCTGCTGGGGGCAGAGCCGTCCAAAGGCCCTGAGTGCATGTCCCTCGACAATGCGCCCCCATCCCAGGAGAGAGGCATCTGTCGTGAGCACACGGGGGACAGTGGGTGAGCTGAAAACTGGCATGGAGCACTAGGTTTGGGCAGGTGAAGCCACCATTGCAGGGAGGAGACCCCAAGGCGGGTATCGGACAATTTGTATCAGGTCCCGACAGCCTCCCGTGTTGGCCTGACGTTCCACTGAGTGCGAAGGCTCCATTGCGCAGGGCAACATATGTATACTGGCGTTCGGAGTGACATGTACCGTGGAGGCCATGTGTTCCGCGTAAGCTGCAGGAACTGTCTGTCCCGAGGCCGGCGACCTTGCCGCTGAACCTGCCGGCTAGGTCGTGAGCCGGTTGGCCCTTTCCCGGAGGCAAGGAATGGCACGCGCCTTGCCGAGTGTCCAGGCCGCGCCCCCTATGAACTCGAGGTCCTGAGAGGGGAGGCAAAGCGGACTTTTCAAAGTTTATGACGAAGCCCAAGTGCTGAAGCAGGGCCACCGTACGTTATGGAGGGCCTGGCAGCGACCTCCGGAGCAGACGATGCCACAAGGATGAGCCAGTCGTCCAGGTACGGGGAAGACGAAGAGGGCCTTGAAAGCCTTAGGAAGGCGGACCACCACTGCCAGGCACTTCGTGAAAACACCCTGGGGGCGGAGGAGAGGAAAGGCCAAAGGGCAGTACTTGGGTACTGGAATAATGCTTCCCCGCCACCACAAACCTTAGGTACTTGCCGGTGGTTTCGGATGAAGAAGGATGTGGGTTAGAAGCATCCTTTAGATCCAAGGAGCATAGCCAATCTCCGCCCGCTGGAGATAAGGGCAAGCAGGGTTCCAAGGGTAAGCATCTTGAACTTTTCCCCACGCTGCAGGAACTGTTGAGGTTGCCATAGGTCTAGAATGGGCCTGAGGCCTCCTGTTTCTCTTTGGAACCAGGAAGTAACTCGAGTAAAACCCGTGACGCCCATCAGGTGTTGGGGCACGGGCTCCAAACCGCCCGTTCTTGAAGCCGACTTCGCAGCTCCCGAAGGAAGCAAGTCCCTGTGCAGAGGGGGTCCCTGGGAGGCTTCCCTGGGAAGTAAGGGGGAGGCACCTGGTGAAAATGGAGGAGGTAGCCTTCTTGAACCACCTGCAATACCCAGCCCCCTCGGGATGTGTATGGCGGACCACCATGGGAGCAAGTGGTCCGCCGACCCCCGTGCCGGCCGAAAGCCCCTTAGGGGGAGGGGCTATGCTGGCAATAGTCCAAAAAACCCCGCCCTGCTGGGCCGGGGGGCCTGCGTGGCAGATTTGGGGGCTTTTCTTCTGCTTCCGGGATCGCGTTACCCTGTCCCATAGGCCGCTGCCCTCTGAAGGGGGGTTGGTGGCCGGGTATTGTGTTTGGTGATGCGTATAAGCAAACACTTTCCTCGGGTAAAAAAAGGCCCTTTTCCCCGAGCCCTTCTTCTTCTGTGAAGGGGCAGAGGACTTTCCTAGAAAGGCGAAAGTCCTGGTGGATGATGAACGTCTCCGACTGGAGTCTCTGCCCGCCTTTTCGGCACATGGGTTTTGCGAAGAGGTTTTCCCCTCTGCAAGCGGAACATCGAACGAACTTGTCCCTGCACCCAGGGCTCGAGGGGTCGGCAAGGGACTGAAGCCAAGCCTGGCGGTGAGCCCGATGCCGGCTCCACCTACTTGTAGGCCGAGGGCCTCGAAGCCATCATAGGCCCGCTCGAGAATGAACTTCGAAACACTCTCAAATCCCGGAGGACAAGGCTTGGAACCGCTGCAAGGGTTTCCTCGGAGAGGACCGGCCGAGAAAACCCTGAAGTTTCCTGTTCGCCCGGTCTCGGACTGGTACATACCCATGTACAGCTGATAGTTCTGGACCCGAACAAGCAAGCATTGAGAGCCTTGGAAGCCCTTCATACAGAGGGGCATCCAGGCTCCGGGCCGCCTTCCCCGTGGAGGCACCGAGAGGATGCAATCTTTTGACTCTTAAGTCGATGCAGTGGCCGACTCCACCACCATGGAGTGGTGCGGGAAGTTGAGCTCTTCTTGAACCCGGGGCTCTTCTTTGCGGACTCGATATATGGAAATCGATTCCGCTTTTGCTCAACCACTGGCGTCGAGGCGGGGGCTCTCCCACATGAGGAGGAGAAGCCGCTCCAGCATCGGGGGAAAAAACGGTACAGTGAAGGCCTACCCTCGGGGGGGGGGGAGTCGTATTGAAGGGCCTCGAGCTCTTCGGCTTGGGGTTCCTCCTCCCGATCCGCGGGGAAGGCCAACGCTTTGGCCATCTATCCCTCCACGAAATCGGAGAAACCACCGGGTATCCTCCGTGAGGGGACCCCGCCACGAGGCTCCGACACGGGCGAATCGGAGGGGACGCACCGAGTCTGAAAAGAAAACCTGTTGAATCTCGTCCTCTTCCATGTCCCAGCCCGACTCCTCCGAGGAGGAATCGAGAGGTGCCGCGGTGGGCGGGACCCGGTGGACCCTCCGCCCAGACGCCGGCGTCGAAGGGACCTCGGGTCCGAACGGGAAGAGAGGGAGAACTAGGCCGAGGATCGAAGCGAGCACGTAAGGACTCGAGGATCAGCTTGGCCTCCGGGGTTCGACTTTGAGGAGTGTCGACGTCCCGGTGGTCGGGGGATGATGCACTGGCGAGGGCCGGTGATCCATGCCCGCTGCTGGGTCCATGAAGGGCAGAATTATAATGGCGCTCCAAAGGTCGTCAATCTGAGATCAAGCTCAGAAGACCCAGCATGGGACGGGGGGTCGACTTGGGGCCCCGACGGCGGTCAGGCCCGACGTCTGCTCATCCTTGGGGCGGGAGTTCCAGGAGGGGACTATATCACTCACCGGTGGCCTAGCGCGACTCCACTTCGAGACGAGGGATCTTCGAAGGCTTCTCCTCCTTTGAGGGCCCGGGGGAGACTGGACCGGGCTAAGCGACCTGGCCCTCGAAGTACCAGTTTCGCCGCCCGGATCCACCCTTGCAGGCCATTTCTCACCGCTGGCGTTCACGGCTGGGGGAGCCCCGTTCAGAAGAACTCCTACGATGCTCCGAACCGGAGCTCGCGAGGCGTAGAGGCCTCTGACGAGGTCCGCGTGGAGTCCAGAGAAGATCCGGTCCCTCTGCGACTGCTGACTCCTCAGCGCCTTCGAGGACATCTTGCTGCACGGGCCGGCAGCGTATAGGGTCATGCTCTCGGCCCCCAAGGCAGCGGAGGCAGCAGTCATGCGTGGTCAGTAAGAGACATTGAGCCCTGGGGACAACAGCGATCACCACTTTTTTAAAAACCGCTGGCAGCCATCGGGGGAAGAAAAAGGGCCCCTGCAAGGTCGAACGGACCGCGCTGCCAGGGATGAAGAGAAAAGTGGCAGGACCGCCAGTGTGGAAAAACATTAAAATGTAAACGGGCCCGATAGGGGAAGAGGAACACACGAACCGTAGAAAAAAATTTAACGAAAAGAAATCAAAGAAATCAACTTTTAAGCGGCGTTAACAGACACGTCTGTAGGGCCTCCGCGGAAAAAAGACGACGAAGAGCAAGAATGGCATCCCTGGGCGTGAAGGGGACCGGCGCATGCGCGCTCGCCAATTCACCAAAGGCTTTCTGCGAAAGGCTGGGGAAATTGCTTGCTCCGCGAGGGCTCCGTCAGCTGTTGACGTCCCACCCATAAGTGATGGACTGACTTTCCTGTCTTGGTCCTGGAGAAAAGATCATCTTCTCCTTCCTTTGAGCTCTGTTCCAAAGTTGGGAAAAGGCACCAGTACACTACCGGAGAAAGCAAAAAAAGAAAGACAAAAATCACCAACTTTTTCCGGAGAAACAGACACACATTCAATGGGCTCCACAGAAAAAAGGAGACTGAGGCAAGATGGCACCCTTGAGTGGGAAGGGGATCACGCATGTGTGGTACATCTCCCAAAGGCTTTCTTTGAAAGCTGGGGAAAGGTTACCACGCGCGTTCCATGGGTACCATTACCCATATGTGAGGACCAACTTCCTGCTTGTTCCTGGAGCTTAACCGAAGAGATATAGGACTTCAGACAATGAATATTCTCCAGTTAGTACAGAGACAATCCTCTTTACTTTATATACATTTCTAGTCTCAAGTTCTCTCTGGCTTGGATATCTTTCAGTTAGAAACTCTTCCTAAATATCTGCAAAAACACCCACAGTTATGCAGGGCTGGAAGCGATTCCAGTTCTGCAATTCCTTCCATCTCCCTCCCCCTATCCCTGTGCTGACCTGCTGCCTGAAGAGAGAGACGTACTCCTGTGACCCATCCTCTGTGTGCGGGCTGGGCATCAAACAGTAATTCCGTAGGCAAGTCCGCCAATTTCTCAGTCTCTCACCAGAGCTAGAGGGTCTATTCTGCTGGATGCGTATGCTCAAGAAAGCTGTGTAGTAATTCTTGAACACAATCTCCTGCACCTGAAAAGCAGACAGACAGACCATCTTGTAAGAAATATTTGTAGTCCCACTGGTCCCAGTCAAAACCTCCAACCCCACATTCAATATTGTTTGAGATCACAAAAATGCAGAAAAATAAAATTTACATGAAACACACTAAGAAAAATCCACAAATCAGTGTCAATGACTTAAAATAATTTCTTTTCACAGTCTTCTAAAGCACATACAAACAATGCATGTGATAACTTCATGTACTGTACGAACAAATATTTCCAGGGGGTCATACGTATTTATCTGGCTTTTAGGCTGCTATATCATTTCAGTCAAAGCAGTTTACATTGTAACTTCAACTTGGTAATGTTCATTAAACAGGGACACTGATAACTTGGAGTTTTTCCGAGGCAATGCCCAAGGCCTCAATGAGTGCTAGTGAGAATTGAACCCTGGTCTCTTGGCTCCTAAGCTAGGGACTATAGTTTTACCTTTTTAGGGTGGAGGATTGGCCTAGTGGTTGGTGCAAGTTGCCTCAGGCCAGACAGCTGGGGGTTCAAATCCTGCTCGAGGACGGCACTCCTTGTAGCCTTGGGCAAGCCACTTAACCCTCCGTTGCTCTCAGGTACAAAAACAGATTGTGAGCCCTTTGGAGACTAGGAGAACTATATAGAGTACCTGAATGTATACCGCTTTCACACGTAAAAAGCGGTATATAAGTATTGCTAAATAAATATTTGATCAGTTCCTGTTCATTGTAAACTGCCCTTGAGCAGTACACTTTAGTTCTCTGTAAACCGCCTTGATTAAGTGATAAAGCGGTATATAAAACAAATAAATAAATAAATCCGTAAAGTGCATAGACAGTAATTTATAGCAGGTCGCCTACGTCCAAGCAGCTGGCATGCACATGAAGTAGGTCTATTTTATGAAGGAAAAACCGTAGCTACTCACTTGTAACAGCTGCAAGAATCAGTCCTCACATATGGGGTGATGTCATCGCCGATGAAGCCCTGCAGAACCATCTCCCCAGCTTTCAAAGAAAGCCTTTAGGATTGCCATCATGCATGCGTGGTCCCCTTCCTGCCCAGGGTACCATCGTACTCAGTCCAATGACATAGCTAGAGCAGACAAAAGAGGATGGCAAAAATTGTACAGCAACTTCAAGGGGAGGAGAAAGGGGTGTGAGGACTGATTCCTACTGTCCCTGGAGAACACCTGTTACAGGTGAGTATCTATACTTTCTCCAGGAACAAGCAGGAAGTTAGTCCTCACATATGGGATGCCCTAGCTACAGGCCATCAAGAACCTGTAGAAAAATATGGCCCAGCCATGAGCAGCCGCAAGCGAGTCTGAGGAAAGATTCTAAGGACCCCAGTGTTCAGGTAAAATCATCACTCCAGTAGCCTGAACAAGAAGGCTTGGAGGGCAAGAGTTGTCTAAACCCTGAACTGATTACAGAGTACGGCCTGGCCGAAGGCACTGTTCCTGTCAGGACTTCCTCTCCAAACAGTAGTGAGCTGCAAAGGTGTGAACCAAGGATCAGGTGTTGCCCGGCAGATATCTGCCATAGGGACAGAGTGTAGACTTGCAACCAAGGTCGCCATACCCTGACTTTGTGTGCTGTGACAGAGCGCTCCAATGACTGCCAGCCTGATCGTGGGTGAAGGCGATGCAATCCGCCACCAAGTTGGACAGGGTCCACTTGGTAACAACTTCACCAAGTCGACTGGGGTCGTATGAAACAAAAAGCTGCAAGGCTTTGTGGTGGCTCAGAGTATGGTGCAGGTATAAGGACAGGACCCTCTTACAATCCAGAATATGGGAGAATAGCTGCCACTTTGTCAGCGTGGGGCCGTAGAAAAAGTGGGGAGCACCATCTCCTGGTTGAGGTGGAAAGCAGATACCCCCTTCGGAAGGAATTTAGGGTGGGTGCGAAGCATGACCTTATTCTTAAAGAAGCTGCGGTAAGGTGGCTCGGCCATCAAGGTCTGACGCTCGCTGACTCTGTGGGCAGAGGTGAATGCCAACAGGAAGATGACCTTCCAGGAGAGAACACGTATATGGTAGAAATCTAGAGGTTCAAAAGGCGGCTTGGCAAGCTGCATCAGAACCATGCTGAGATCTATTTGGCCAGAGGGTGGATGGGAGGGTTAGAGAGCAGAAGGCCCTGCATAAATCAGGGTAATAAGGGGCTGCACAGAGAGAGGTTTTCCCTCTGTGGAATGATGATGCACCGAGAGCACGCTCAGGTGCACTCTGACGGAGTTGGACTTGAGTCGTTTGCAAAAGGTGAAGCAAGTATTGCAGTACCATGTGCATCTGGCAAGAGAATGGTTCGACTCAATGCTCCACATACCAAACTGAGAATCTGCGCCACTTGAAAGCATAGGCTCGTCTCATGGAGTTCTTACGAGAGGCCAAGAGGACTTCCTCTACCCCTTGGGAGGTAGAAGGGTGCTAAGGCTACCCGTTCAGCAGCTATGCTGTTAGCGACAGGGACCCCAAGTCGGGATGAAGGAGGGAGCCCTCCTCCTGGGTCAGTAGCCCCAGGGCGTTCCCCAGAGATACAAGGAGCTCCATCGAGGACTAGAAAAAGGGACTGTTACTTCTGGAGAGAGATCTGCAACTGTGAGTATATACTTCTGATAATTTTCTAAAAGGAATTCTTTGTATTAAAGCTAATTAATCTGTGAACCCACTATTTTTTGTTAAATCAGTCAGGGCCTAGTAGCAGCAGTTTAAGTTTAAATTTAAAACACAGAAGAAAACATTCTGGTTACATATGGAACCCAGCAGAGAGCTTGTAGTTTACATTTAATAGTCACTCAGGGCCTAGCATCAGAAAAGTACTTTTAGCTTAAATTTAAAAAACACAGAAGAGAGCTTTCTGGTTAAATTTAGAACCCAGCAGAGAGCTTGTAGTTTAAATTTCATAAGAAGTTAGAGCCTAGCAGCAGGTAAGAGCTATAATTTAAATCAAATCAGAATATAGCTTACCTCAGCAGCACAAGACAGGGTACTGTGTAGCAGCCCTCTTTTAATAAGTGTTATTTCCCTCCCTCCCCTGGGATATTCGTAGCTTTATAGGTACTTACACATCTTAAAAGGCAGGAGGTGCTCTCAGGTGAAGCTAGTTACCCAAATCAATCATACACTAAGGACCTGAGATTAGTTAAGCTTCAGGTGAACAAGGTATATTACACATATTAGCTACAGTTTTATTAGTATAAATATCCATAGCAACCCTTAGTAAGTAATGAACTTAGATCTAAACACAAACTTAAAACTAAGATGCAGACAGCAGTCCAGCAGCGGGATGGGGGGCTTTCCAGTCTTTTGCATTGAGTGTTACATGTACGATTTTCTCCCAGTTGGCGAGAGGTCTTACGTGTGCACTAGGTGCAAGGAGCTCTTTGCTCTCAGGGAACGAGTCCGTTCTCTAGAGGCTAAAGTAGCAGACTTGGAAAGCATAAGACAGACAGAGAGATACATAGACGAGACTACAGGGATATAGTCCTGAAAAGTCCCACCTCCAGTCTGGCAGCATCCCTGTTGCCATGGAGGAGAGAGGTCACGTGACAGGAGAGCATCACCCTGGTGTGGCAGGAAGTGATCCTGTAACTAGGACCTGTCCTCCAGGTGATGTAAAACCCTCTCGCACCGAGGAAGTTTCTCCAGGGCCATGTGCCATGAGGGAAGGGTTAGGACAGCCGTTATAGTTGGTGATTCGATCATTAGGCATGTAGATAGCTGGGTGGCTGGTGGACGTGAGGATCGCCTGGTAACATGCCTGCCTGGTGCGAAGGTAGCGGACCTCACGCGCCACCTAGATCAGGTCTTAGATAGTGCTGGGGAGGAGTCTGCTGTCTTGGTACATGTCAGTACCAATGACATAGGAAAAATTGTGGTAGGGAGTTTCTGGAGGCTAAATTTAGGCTTTTAGGTAGGAAGTTGAAATCCAGAACTTCCAGGGTAGCAGTCTCCGAAATGCTTCCTCTTCCACGCACGGGACCCAAAAGGCAGGCAGAGCTCCGGAGTCTCAATGCGTGGATGAGACAATGGTGCAGAGATGAGGGGTTTGGATTTGTTAGGAACTGGGGAACATTCTGGGGAAAGGAGGGGCTCTTCCGAAGGGATGGGCTTCACCTTAACCTGGATGGAACCAGGCTGCTGGCATTAACCTTTAAAAAGGAGATAGAGCAGCTTTTAAACTAGATATTAGGGGAAAGCAGACAGTCGCCCAAGAGCGGATGGTTCGGAAGAATGTATCTTTGAAGGATACTATCAAAAGCAGAGAGGTTCCACAAAAAGAGTATTGTGATAAAGAAGCTTATCATAGCTCAGGAAGGAGCTATAGGAAAGGTGAAGTGACTCTGAACAAGCAACCTGTCAGTTTCTGGTAGAAATAAGAAAACAGAATTTTCCCATAAAAGACTACCAGTCCCAGAATGCACCAGGTTTCCAACAGCCATTAGAGGAGCTGAAGTGGGGAAACGTGTGTTCAATCAGGAGGGCTATGAGGGTATCCCTAAGCACTCATCTCAAAGGGCAGGGCCTGATTCAGCACAGCTGCGCCGTGTTAGGGAGGATCACTCATCTAAGCAGAAAAAGAGTAGAGTTTATTCTACAGATGACCATCTTCATGATCACCTTGGATATCCAGAGAATTGTCCTCAGTATCCTGAGAATCAGCTTGAGTTTGATCATCAGTTTCATCTGAAGGATCATCAGAAGCAGAAGCCAAACCGGACAGACAAAGAGGAAAAGAGACCCTTTGGAAGAAGGAAGAGAAAAGCCTTTGAGAGGTCTAGAAGAGTCCAAAGCAGTACGTATACTGGGAGGTATTCCAAGGGCCAGCATACACCATTGGACTGGGGAAAGCCAGAGGAATGGTGCTGCAGAGCTAGGAATCACCAGAGGCTACCTGTGAGGGAGACGGCTGCACGTGGAAGGGACCCTAAGACCTGTGCCAGAAGGTATGTGAAGAGAGATCCAGTGTCCAGGGATCTGATTTGGAAGGCTGGACATAAGAACTGGACTACATACTGGCCAGGCTATATAGAGAGGAACTCTAGCAGCAATGGAAGCTCAGGTATGAACACTGATCTATGCCCTAGCTATAACCTTGAAAGACAGCAGGGAAACAAGTATTCTCCTGAAAATGCTCCATTGAGAGATTCATCTGTGCCAATCCATGATATTGAACCCATGCTTGTTGAAGGGGGAATAACAGCAGATGAGGATCCTGTTTATATGGACTGCTCTCTATCTAAACTCCGTTGGTAACTTTCTGTTATAAAGTACAGCAACCATCACAAAGAAATACAAATTTGTTCTTTAATCTACTCAGAAAAGCTCCTGAAGCAGGATTTGACCCACACAGTGGAAGGCAAGCCAGCTAAGGGGTTTCAGCTGGTAACTGCTAGCAATTAAGCCTTACCTAAATTGCTTGTGAGCTAGGAGAGAATCACTTCTGTATCTATGTGGGAAGTAATCAGAAGTTAACCTGAAAAGAACAGTTTGTTTCTTGCTTTGTGGCTTTTCATTTGTTGTTTTCCTGATTTTAACTTTGTTTTTCCAAGTTAACACTGAAAGCAAGTAACCTAATTTATGTGCTACCAAGCATATCTTTGTTGGGAGAAATAACCCCATAAATAAATATCTTATTGGCTTTACCCAAGAGCACAACTAAATTATTGTCAGCAGCTGTGTCTGGTGTGAATGAACTACATTGCCCACAATACCCTGCAAATCATATAGATATATGCACTTGACAAGACTGAAGATTCGCACCCAGGCAGCTGTCTGACAGTATACTAGCCCAAATGCCCTCAAGTATGGAGCAGACAGAGCTTAAAGATCCCAAATTACCCATGTCTAACAATAGCCAAATTAATATGAATAAAATACATTCTCTAAAATGCCTGTATGCAAATGCTAGAAGTCTAAAAAATAAGATGGGAGAGTTAGAATATATAGCACTAAATGAAAGGTTAGATATGATTGGAATATCAGAGACATGGTGGAAGGAGGACAACCAGTGAGACACTGTGATACCTGGGTACAAACTATATCGTAATGATAGAGCTGATCAAATTGGTGGAGGGGTTGCTCTCTATGTAAGAGAGGGCATTGAGTCAGAAAGGATTAAAGTTTTGCAGGAAACAAAATCTGCTGTAGAATCTATATGGATTGAAATTCCATGTAAAAGGGGGAAGGCGATGGCAGTGGGGGTGTACTATCGATCGCCTGGCCAGAATGACCAAAAGGATGATGAAATGTTCAAAGAAATCAAGGAAGCTAACAAACGTTACAGCTCAGTAATAATAATGGGTGATTTCAACTACCCCAGTATCGACTGGGTCAGTATCACGTCAGGACATGCTAGGGAGAGAAAGTTCCTAGATGAAATAAATGACTGCTTCTTGGAGCAGCTGGTTCATGAACCGACCAGAGGGGAAGCCATATTAGACCTAGTCCTTAGTGGAACACCAGATCTAGTGCAAGAGATAAGGTTGCTGGGGCCACTTGGCAATAGTGATCATATCCTGATTGCCTTTGATTTAATTAGTGGAGGAGGGATAGTAAGGAAATCCACAGTACTACCTTTTAAATTTCGAAAGGGAGTCTATGATAATTTGAGGAACAGAGTTATGATAAAACTATAAGGTGCAGTTGCAAAGGTTAAAGACGTACGTAATGATTGGCTGTTGTTGAAAAATACTATCGTGGAAGCCCAGACCAGCTGTATTCCACGCTTTAAGAATAGTGGAAGGAAGTCCAAAAAACTGCCAGCATGGTTTAAAGGTGAGGTCAGAGAGGCTGTTGTTGCCAAAAAAGCATCTTTCAGGAAATGGAAAAAAAGAGCCAAACGACAAAACCTGGAAACAGCACAAGCACTGGCAAGTCAAATGCAAGGCATTGATAAGGCAGGCAAAGGGAGAATTTGAGAAGAAGCTTGCTGCGGAAGCAAAAACGCGAAGTAAAGACCTTTTCAAGTACATTTGTAGCAAAAAAACCTGTGAGAGAGTCAGTTGGTCCATTAGATGATAAAGGGGTTAAAGGAGCACTAAGAGGCGACAAGGCGATAGCGGAGAGACTGAAAGAATTCTTTGCTTCGGTCTTTACTGAGGAAGATGTAGGGATGTTACCCATGACTGAAGTGGTATTTAAAGGTGCGGAAGAATTGAAGGAAATATCGATACATCGGGAAGATGTATTACAACTATTAGATAAATTGAAGAGTAGCAAATCACCCGGGCCGGATGGTATACATCCAAGGGTGTTGAAAGAACTGAAATATGAGATTGCAGACCTGCTATTAGTAATCTGTGAACTATCATTAAAATCATCTCTAATACCTGAAGATTGGAGGAACGCCAATGTAACACCAATTTTTAAAAAGGGTTCCAGGGTGATCCGGGAAACTACAGACCGCTGAGCCTGACATCAGTATCGGGAAAAATGGTAGAAATCATCATAAAGAATAAAATGACTCAGCATGTAGATAGTCATGACCTAATGGGA
Source organism: Ichthyophis bannanicus (assembly GCA_033557465.1). Classification (NCBI taxonomy): domain Eukaryota; kingdom Metazoa; phylum Chordata; class Amphibia; order Gymnophiona; family Ichthyophiidae; genus Ichthyophis; species Ichthyophis bannanicus. The sequence continues at coordinate 1,138,030,165 of CM066032.1, forward strand.
GACAGCCAACATGGCTTTAGACAAGGAAGATCATGTCTTACTAATCTGTTATGTTTTTTTGAAGGAGTGAATAATCAGGTGGACAAAGGTGAGTCGGTTGATATTGTGTATCTGGACTTTCAGAAAGCCTTTGACAAGGTCCCTCATGAGAGACCTTTGGCAAAACTAAAGAGTCATGGGAAAGGAGGCAGTGTACTATTGTGGATGAGGAACTGGTTAAAAGACCGAAAGCAGAGGGTAGGGCTAAACGGCCAATTTTCCCAATGGAGAAAGGTGAATAGTGGTGTACCCCAGGGATCTGTGCTGGGTCCGCTGCTTTTTTGACATATTCATAAATGACCTGGAAAGTGGAATAACGAGTGAGGTTATCAAATTTGCAGATGACACAAAACTATTTAAAGTTGTTAAAACCCAAGAGGATTGTGGAAAATTGCAAGAGGATCTTGATAAATTGGAAGACTGGGCATCAAAATGGCAGATGAAATTTAATGTGGACAAGTGCAAGGTTATGCATCTAGGGAAGAACAACCCAAACTATGGTTACACGATGCAAGGTTCCACATTAGGAACTACCACCCAGGAAAAAGATTTAGGCGTCATTGTGGATACCATGTTAAAACGCTCGGCCCAGTGTGCAGCGGCGGCCAAGAGAGCAAATAGAAAGCTAGGTATGATAAGGAAAGGAATAGAAAATAAAACAAAAGATATTATAAATGCCTCTATATCGTTCCATGGTGAGACCGCACCTTGAATATTGTGTGCAATTCTGGTCGCCGTAACTTAAAAAGGATATAGCGATTTTAGAAAAGGTTCAGAGAAGAGCCACAAAATGGTAAAGGGGATGGAAGGATACTCCTATGAAGAAAGGCTAAAAAGGTTAGGGCTCTTTAACCTGGAAAAGACGGCTGAGGGGAGATATGATAGAAGTCTATAAATTAATGAACGGAGTGGAACGGGTAAACGTAGATCGATTGTTTACCTTATCAGAATATAGAAAGACTAGGGGACATGGAATGAAGCTACAGGGTAAACTATTTAAGACTAATAAAAGAAAATATTATTTCACTCAATGTATAATCAATCTCTGGAATTTGTTACCGGAGGATGTAGTAAAGGCTGTTATTGTAGCTGGGTTTAAAAAAGGTTTGGACAAGTTCCTGGAGGAAAGGTCCATAAACTATTATTAAGAAGGGACCCAGGATATCAATGCTTGAACCAATACAAGCATTGTGGAACCTGTGTCCCTTGGGGAAACTGCTAGGTACATATGACCTAGATTGGCCACTGTTGGAAACAGAATGATTAAATTAGACTTACCTGCTAATTGTAGTTCCTGGAGTAGATCCAGTCTAGTCCCGGAATCTGTGGGTTGTCAACCTCGTCCAGCAGCTTTGGAGACTGAGAAACTTCACACTTGTGATGTCACTGGTATATAAGCACTGGAACCGCCTCCTCACACCAGTTAACCTATTGACAAAAGCAGACTCACCAGAGCAACAAGTAAGTAGAATGGCATAGAAATCAAAAAACCAAGTAACTGTACCGGACCTGAGGTCCAACTATGTACAATAGGTGCAGCTAAGGCCCACACCATGAGGTCCCCTTTTCCTTGATGAGCAAACAAAAAAGGACACGCACAGAAGTCCCTCGAAGCACCCCCACCCCACCAGGGCCCCCAAAAGGAGACACCCGAACAAAGCGCTTACCTGAAGAAGAAGGCGTGCTCCAGGCCACCAAGTATCAGTAACTAGGGCGGGGCCTGGGACTAGACTGGATCTACTCCAGGAACTACAATTAGCAGGTAAGTCTAATTTAATCTTCCTGATCGTATATCCAGTCTAGTCCCAGAATCTGTAGGATGTAACAGAGCAGTGAAATACCTAACGGGAGGGACCTGCCAAGCCAGCCTGAAGCACAGCCGCTCCAAAAACAGGAATCCCGCTCAGCTTGCACATCGAGATGGTAATGCTTCACGAAAGAATGCAAAGACGACCATGTCGCCGCTTTACAGATTTCCGCCGGCGGCACCAAACCACACTCTGCCCAAGATGCCGCTTGTGCTCTAGTGGAATGAGCCGTCAGCCCGTCCGGCACAACTCGACCACGCAAAAGATATGCGGACGCTATCACTTCTCTCAACCACCGGGCAATCGACCCTTTAGAGGCCACCTCCCCCTGCCTTGCGCCCGCAAACAGAACAGCCAGCCTGTCAGACTTACGGAAACGAGCCGTCCGAGCTACATATTTTCTCAAAGCTCGCCGAATATCCAAACAATGGAGCCGCTTCTCAACTCGCCCTCTACTGCTCGTCGCAAAAACTGGTAAGGACACCACCTGATTCAGATGAAAATCTGAAACTACCTTCGGCAAGAAGGACGGAACCGTCCGCAAAACCACCTTCGAATCCGAGAAAGAGAGAAATGGCTTCCTGCAAGACAGGGCCTGCAACTCAGAAACTCTTCTCGCGGAAGCGATTGTCACCAGGAATACCACTTTAAGAGTCAGATCCTTTAACGAGGTCTGCGCCAACGGTTCAAACGGCACCTTAGTCAACGCCTCCAAGACTAACGGAAGATCCCAGGCCGGGACGAAGCATTTACGTGGCGGCCGCAGAAGAGTCACCGCTCGCAAAAAACGTTTCACATCTGCGTGACTCCCCAGCGAATTGCCCTGCACCTTGCCCAGTGTGCAGCGGCGGCCAAGAGAGCAAATAGAATGCTAGGTATGATAAGGAAAGGAATGGAAAATAAAACAAAAGATATTATAATGCCTCTATATTGTTCCATGGTGAGACCGCACCTTGAATATTGTGTGCAATTCTGGTCGCCGTATCTTAAAAAGGATTATAGCGATTTTAGAAAAGGTTCAGAGAAGAGCCACCAAAATGGTAAAGGGGATGGAAGGCTACTCCTATGAAGAAAGGCTAAAAAGGTTTGGGGCTCTTTAACCTGGAAAAGAGACGGCGTGAGGGGAGATATGATAGAAGTCCATAAATTAATGAATGGAGTGGAACGGGTAAACGTAGATCGATTGTTTACCTTATCAGAATATAGAAAGACTAGGGGACATGCAATGAAGCTACAGGGTAAACTATTTAAGACTAATAAAAGAAAAATATTTTTTCACTCAACGTGTAATCAAACTCTGGAATTTGTTACCGGAGGATTGTAGTAAAGGCTGTTAGTGTAGCTGGGTTTAAAAAAGGTTTGGACAAGTTCCTGGAGGAAAGGTCCATAAACCATTATTAAGAAGGACCCAGGATATCAATGCTTGAACCAATACAAGCATTGTGGAACCTGTGTCCCTTGGGGAAACTGCTAGGTACGTATGACCTAGATTGGCCACTGTTGGAAACAGAATACTGGGCTTGATGGACCTTGGTCTGACCCAGTATGGCATATCTTATGTTCTTATGTTCTTATAGCAGGACAACGCTGCTAACTGGACCCGCAACGAGGCCGCCGCCAGGCCTTTTTGGAAACCATCCTGTAAAAACGCTAGCACCGGCGGCACCGACGCACGCAAGGGCACGACCTCTTGACCCGCACACCAAGCCTCAAAAATGCGCCACACTCTCACATACGCCAAGGACGTAGACCGCCGCCTCGCCTTCAGCAAGGTAGAAATCACCGCCCTCGAGTAACCCCTCGCCGTCAATCTAGCCCGCTCCAGAGCCAGGCCGTAAACGAGAACCGATCCACTTGAGGCATGCAAAGGGGTCCCTGCATTAGAAGATCCCTGCGAAGAGGAAGCCTCCAGGGTTCTCCCACCAATAGTCTGACCAAGTCCGCGTACCACGGCCTCCTTGGCCAATCCGGAGCACTGAGAAACACTCGACCCCGGTGACGCTCGATGCGCTGCAACACCCGCCCGATCAACACCCACGGAGGGAACACATACAGCAGCTGCCCTTCCGGCCAAGGCTGCACCAGAGCGTCCAGACCTTCCGCCATTCTTTTCCCTGCGCCTGCTGAAGAAGCGTCCAGCCTTTGCCGACTGAAAGGTCGCCATGAGTCCATCACCGGCTCCCCCCAGCGCCGAACCAGCAAGGCGAACACCTCCGGATGCAGGACCCACTCTCCGGGGTCCACCTTCACTCGACTCAAGAAATCGGCCTCCACATTGTCCACCCCTGCTACATGTGCTGCCGACAAAGCCACTAGATTCGTCTCCACCCAGTCGAACAATCCTTCCGCCTCGGCCTCGAGCGCCACACTGCTCGTGCCGCCCTGCCGGTTGATGTAAGCTACCGCCGTCGCGTTGTCGGAGAACACTCGCACGGCCGCATGCAGAAGATACGGGCGAAACTCTTGCAGAGCCAATGTTACCGCCCTCAACTCTAATCTGTTGATCGATCAGGTCTGCTCCAGGGCGGACCACTGTCCCTGTGCCAGGCAACCCTGACAGTGGGCTCCCCAGCCCTGCAGACAGGCATCGCTTGTCAGGGATATCCACGCCGGAACCTCCAGCGGCATTCCTTTTTCCAGGTTGCCCAGCGCCAACCACCACTGCAGTGCTTGGCACGTTTGCGGTGGGCAAGGCAATCGGTGAGACAGAGAATCTCGTTGATGTGACCACCTCCTTAACAGCGCGCTTTGTAAAGGCCGCATGTGAGCCCGCGCCCACGGCACCAAGTCCAGCGTCGCCGCCATGGTTCCCAAGACGCGGAGGTAATCCCATGCCGTGGGACACTGCTTGCCGAGAAACTGAGAAATCAAGCGCCGGAGGCCGAGCGCCCGCTGTGTGGGAAGAAAGATGCGGCCGATCTTCGTGTCGAACCGCGCGCCCAGATACTCCAGGTTCTGAGACGGGTCCAACTTGCTCTTGGCCACGTTGACTACCCAACCGAGACTCTGCAGCAGAGCCACCACCCGGGAGGTAGCCGACACACTCTCCTCCCGTGACTTCGCTCGGATCAACCAATCGTCCCGATACGGGTGCACCAACACTCCCTCCTTCCGTAAGGCCGCCGCTACCACCACCACCATCACCTTGGTGAAGGTGCGTGGCGCAGTAGCCAGGCCAAAAGGGAGAGCCTGAAACTGAAAATGGCCCATAGGCACCGCAAAGCGGAGGAACTTTTGATGTTCTTGCCGTATCGGAATGTGCAGATACGCCTCCGACAGGTCCAAGGACGTCAGAAACTCCCCCTGTCGCACCGCCACGATGACTGACCGGAGAGTCTCCATCCGAAAGTGAGAGTCGCGAAGACAGCGATTTACTCTTTTGAGGTCTAGAATTGGCCGCCACGTGCCCTCCTTCTTTGGCACGACAAAATAGATGGAGTACCGACCGCAACCGCACTGGCCGGTGGGAACCGGCACAATTGCCTTGAGAGATAATAGCCTTTGCACCGTCTCCCGCACTGCCGCGCACTTTGCGCTGGCCCTGCATGGCGACCGAACGAACGACTCGGTCACCGGCCGCTGGAACTCCAACGCGTAACCCTCGCGAATGACCTCCAACACCCACTGATCGGACGTGAGGTGGGCCCAGGCAGGGTATGTAGGGCTGGTACCCCTGCAATTCTACATGCAAATCTCTGGCCTGCTCAGCAACTCAGGCCTGAACCAAACTGCACAAGACAAGATGGATTCTACACTTCACTTTTGCTGTGTTCAGCTATAAGCCTGTCCTTCATGCAACTGCTTGCACAGCGTTTCTAAGTGTGCATGCATACAGAGGCTATTGTCCGTGGCTGGCCTTGGACACTTGTACATGCCCAGAGGTTACATACTGTTGCTTCTGCCTGACTTTTACCATGGCTCCTTTGTTTGCAAGAAGCTGCTCATCATCGACCTTCTGATTCGCTGAGAATACCTCAGACTGCCTGGTGCCCACCAATCATCGGACCTATGACGGAGGATTCACACACAGAATTCTGCATTCTGCGCTGGAAAAGGTTCTGAGTTCTAAGTAGCGGTGAGAGAAGGAGTTGGGGGTTTTTCTCCCCACCTGGACATAGACTTCTGCACCGGTCCTGCTGCTGTGCACTGCGTACCTGATTCCTGAGCCCTGAGCCTTTCGCCAGACGTGTGGGCTAGGCCGTCCTTCACAGGTCTGAGATAAGACTTTCACTGATCCCTCCGGTTCGGACTTACTGCGGCTCGCCTCTGAAGGGGCTGGAGCCGGCATTAGCTAACAGCTGCATCCTTGGACGAAGCTGTCTCTGCCGACGGAGCTAAGGTATCGCCTTATCTCTCCTCTCCTGGAAGGGCAAAGGGGTTAGCAATATATTTCTTACTTTTCCTAAGTGCAGAGCGAATCAGTGACGTCTGATTACTAATTAGTAATTATTACGTTGTCCAAGTGTATATCTGTACAATAACAAATTGTTACTTTATGTTTCTAATTAGCCATATATGTGTGTTTTGTATATTTTTCTATTTGGTTGCCTATAATAAAGTCTAATATACATCTGCAGAACAGAATTCTTTCGTGGCTCATTGCCAGAATAACTTCCGAACCTTGGGCTGTATATTAGTAGCTATCTCCCCTAGACAACAACAGAGAGTCTAACTTATTTTTGTGCTACGAATATACCCGACAGGTAGAACTCCCGCAGACGCCCGCCCACGGGAACAAGCTCTGCCTGAACCCCCCTGGCATCATTGTGGTTTTCGGAAAGAGGAGGAAGCAGAAGTAGCCGCAAAGCCTCTGTTCGCTCCTCGAAAACCTCGAAACCCTTTGCTACGTCCAGGGAAACGCCCCCGCTGTCCCTGACCAAACCTGGAAGGGCGAAAGCGGCGAAACTCCCGCTGCTGGCCTTTAGCCCCGGGACCAGGACGAGCCTGCCGCTGCTTGTCCTCCGGCAACCTACCGCCCTTGGATTCGCCCAAATCCTTCACCAACTTATCCAACTCTTCACCAAAAAGCAACTTACCACGGAAAGGAAGCCTACTCAACCGCGTCTTGGACGAGCCATCCGCTGCCCAATTACGCAGCCAAAGACATCGCCGACCCGCGACCACCGAAGCCATACTCTTTGCCAAGCCCCGGATAAGATCATACTGCAGATCTGCCAAATACGCCGCGCCGGATTCCAACCGGGCCGCGTCCTCGGATGCGGCCTCCGAGCGGTCCCCTTGAAGCTCCTGCGCCCACCGTAAACAGGCTCTAGCCATCCAGGCCCCGCAAATAGAGGCCTGTAGGGACAGCGCATTTGCTTCAAAAACCTGCTTTAGCAAAGTCTCTAATTTGCGATCCTGCGCATCCTTGAGCGCCGTGGAGCCTTCCACGGGAATGGTAGTCTTTCTGGTCACCGCCGCCACTGCGGCATCCACTCTGAGCCTTGAACAACTCCCTATCCTGATCCACCAGAGGATAAAGCCTCGCCATAACTCTAGACCCCTTGAGCGCAGCCTCCGGCATATCCCACTCTTCTTGAATCATTTCCTTAAACACCCTATGCACTGGGAAAACCCTCTGAGTTCTCCGGACGGCTGCAACAAGGGATCTTCCAGGTGGAATCCTCCTCCGGCCCGCTGTCAGGCATATTAAGGGCCTTGAGGGACTCCGCTATAAGCGCCGGTAGTTCCTCCCTACGGAACACCCGCACCACCCTTGCCTGGTCTTCCTGGTCCTTTATCTCACCTTCCTCTAAATCCTCCTCCAGACCTTCTTCCATATCCGCGTCCTCAGAGCGGATGTCCTCCGAGAGGACCGACAGCGCCAAGGGATCCGTATCTCCTCTGGCTCTCTTAGCGCTGACGCCAGACACCGCTGCTGTCAACGGAGAAAAGGGCCTCTTCACCCGGAGAGCCGCCCCTGCAGCACCCGCCACAGGAGTCCCCGGGGAACTGCCCAAGGCCTTATGAAGCAGGGCCATGAAATCCGAGGAAAAAATCGCCGCCAAAGCCTCCGCACCAAGCGGCTGCGAAACCGGGGCATCCAGCGCTGCAGAGGTACTGGGCCCCGGTTCAGGGGCGGTCAGAGAAGCCACGATAGGCCCCTCCCCCGCACCCACAAGCTCCTGTCCCTCAACCTCTGGCTCTGGAGCTAGGCCCCCAGCCCCAGACTCCAAACTGCAAGCCCTGCATACGCCATCCTGCGTTAGGGAACTCCTCCTGGCTCCACACATGAGACAGAGCTGCTTGGCTGGCATGGCTCTCTAAGACACCGTGCCCCCAGCGAATCCCGTTTTTTTTTTTTTATTCTTTTTTACTAGCGGGAAGGTCAGGCACGTCCCCCCCAGCTGGAAACTGAAGACCCGGATCAAAAACGAAGCTTCTGAAGGAAACTAAGCCCGGTGGAAGCCCCAAGACCGCAACGGCGAATTCCTGCGCGGCTACCACGCGGTCCGGCCTGCCACAGGAAAGAACTCGCTGTTCCCGCCTAAGCACGGCCCTTACCTCCTGCGCCGCAGGCGGACTGCCAGAACTGCCAAGCCTATGCTGCTCCTGCAAGGCAGACAGCTGAAGGCTGAAGATGGAAAGGGTGGGAAAAACACACACCCGATGCAGCTCCCGACTGTTGAGGACGGCTCTAGGCGCCGGCAGGCAAGACCTCTGCACACGCCGAGCACAGCCCCGCAGTGAAACCTGAGCCTGTTCTTCCAGCCCGGTAATCAGCTGCCGGTCCTCCCCTCCTCACGCTGCCACTAAGCAGCAGGAACGCCAAAGAAAGAAATCAAAGAAACAAATAAAAAGAAAGAAAAACAAAGAAAGGAGGACCTCAGGGCACCGGAGGGCAGAACAGCTTACACCAAGCCAAATGGAGCCCTTCCTTAAGGTACTGCTCACAGCCTTCTCTATTTGCCAATCAGGAGGGAATGAAAATAAAGCAATTTATAGGCAATGGACTGCAATTTAAAGTCTGCTTAATAGTTCCTCTAGTGAGCCCCGAAACCTCTGGGCTCACCACCCCTTCAGCTGCTTTGGAGACTGATAACTGGTGTGAGGAGGCGGTTCCAGTGCTTATATACCAGTGACATCACAAGTGTGAAGTTTCTCAGTCTCCAAAGCTGCTGGACGAGGTTGACAACCCACAGATTCCGGGACTAGACTGGATATACGATCAGGAAACTGGGCTTGATGGACCTTGGTCTGACCCAATATGGCATATCTTATGTTCTTATGAGAGGTGGAGCAACAGGGGAAACCAAGGCTGCCTGGGCCACCAGGATCATGGAGGCCTTGTCCTACAGGACCTTGAAGAGGATCCAGGCAATTAGTGGTGAGGGAGGGAAGGCGTACAGAAGACCCTGGTCGAGCTGGCGAAGAGGTCCAGAATTGGCGCTCCCCAGAGTCAGAATAGCCGCTGTGCCATCCTGGGGTCTAGTCGCCATTCGTGTGGCTGGAGGACCCTGCTCAGCCTGTCTGCTAGGGCATTGTTTTGGTCCGGCAGGTATACCACCCTGAGGAGCATTCCCAGACTGATCGCGTACAAGTAGAGGGCTGCTGCCTCCTGGCAGAGGTGCTGAAACCTTGTGGCACCCTGCTTGTTCAGGTAGAACATTGCTACCTGGGTTGTCCGTTTGGACTAGCACAGACTGGTTCTGCAGGCAGTGGTGGAAAGTCTTGATCGCCAGAAAGATGAGCTCCAGCAGACTTATGTGTTGCTGGCTCTCCGCCAGGGACAAGTTGACCTGTGTGTGCAGTTCCTCGCAGTGGGCACCCCAGCTCAGTAGGGATGCGTCCATGGTGAGGATCCTCTGGGGATGTGGGGACTGGAAGAGCATGCCCTCCTGCAGGTGCTATGTGCCCTGCCACCAGTTTAGTGACTCTGCTAGTTGATAGGACACCGAGACCCTGTGGCTGCCCGCATGTGGAGGCGGGCGTTGAAAACCACATGGACTGTGGATGCCATGTGGCCTTGTAAGCGGAGCATGGACCGTGCTGACACCGAGTGATGGTGCTGTACCTCGGGGGCCAGGGCCCTGAGGCGATCCGCCCTGTTCCGAGGGAGGAAGGTCTTGGCCTGGAGAGTGTCCAGACAAGCTCCTATTTATTTATAAACCTGTTTTTTATACAGTCTTATCCTGAAATCAAAGCAGTTTACATTAAACTCAGAACATGAACAGGATACATTATAAATTGGATTGGGATATTAACAGGGGGAAACTAGGAACTCCTATGAACTCCAGATCTTTAGCTTATCACCAAATGCTGCAGGACCTTGATGATGTGGGCTCTGGCCTGTTGCACCTCCATGGCCATGACCCCTTTCACGAGCCAGTTTCCAAGTATGGGAAGACAGGCGGCAACCACTGCCAGGCATTTGGTGAAGACTCTTGGCTAGATCAAAGGATAGTACCCTGTACTGGTAGTGGTCACCCCCGATCATGAACCTTAAGTTCTGCCTGTGACTGGGATGAATAAGGATGTGGGTGTAAGCATCCTTTAGGTCCAAGGAGCATAGCCAATCTTCCTGCTGGAGGGTAGAGAAGCAATGTTCCAAGGGCAGCATCTTGAACTTCTCCCGCACCAGGAACTTGTTCATGTTTCACAAGTTCAAAATAGGCCTTAGGCCCCCTGTTCTTTTTGGAACCAGAAAGTAACCAGAGTAGAACTCCTTGCCCCAAGGTGGAGGTTATTGGTTCCACAGCTCCGTCCCTATGAGGCCTGCAAGTTCCTGCATTAGCAGGGCCTGGTGCAGGGGAACCCGAGGGGGCTCTCCTGGAAAGAAAGGGGAAGGCATCTAGTCCAAGTAAAGGAGGTAGTGTTCTCTGACTACCTGGAGAGCTCAGGTGTTATGGCCAGCCACTGAAGGACAAATTGGATCAGACACCCCCCTGTTGGCAGCTGCTCCCCTCTGAGAGGAGAGGCTATGCTCAGGAAGTGAAAACCCCAACCCAGCCTGGGCAGGAGCCAATGTTTGTGGCTTAGAGCCTTTATGTTTACATTGGCCTTGGCCCGGTCCTTTGCCCTAGTGACCCTGCTTTGGGTTCTGGGGGGCCTGGTACTGGAGATAGCTTTGGTAAGGCTGGCCTTAAGGGAGCCTTTTCCCCGACTGTTTCTTCTTGGGGGAGGGTGGAGATCTTCCTGGAGAGCTGAGTTCATGTGATTTTTTATTTTTTATTTAACATCTTTTATATACCGCTCTATTTATAATCAGCGCGGTTTACATAGAATGTACTCTGTCTCAATCTCAGCCGCCTTGTCCTCTATTGGTTTGCTGAAGAGGTTTTCACCAAGACAGGGAACATCAAGGAGTTTCTCCTGTACCCACTGCTTGAGGTCTGATGCCTGGAGCCAGGCACCCTTGTGTTTGACTCAAAGCCATCATAGGCAGCTCAAGACATGTACTTCGAACACTCCCCGATGCACTTCGTGAGGGTTTGAAATCGCTGGAGGTGATCTCCACCGAGAAACCTGCAAATTCTTCTGCGAGGTCTTGGAGATACATGCCGATATACAGCTGATTCGCTTGCATTCGGTAACCCAGCATCGAGCCCTGGCAGCATTTGCGTCCAAGGGCGTCGAGGGCACAAGACTCCCTGCCGAGGGGCATGGGTCTTTGGCCTTTTCTGTCAGCGCATGGTTGACTCCACCACCACAGAGGTGTGAGGGAGTTGTGCCTTCCGAAAGCCAGGGCCCCGCTGGACCCGGTACATGATGTAGAGGTGACAACTATTGGCACAGATGCTGCTGTCTCCCATATCTGAAGGAGTCGCTGCCCAAGGATGGTGGGGACTGTCAGGACCTCCTTAGGTGGAGTCTCATACTGGAAGATTTAGAGCTCCTCTGTGCAATGGTCCCCCTCCAACTCTGTGGTGAGACATAAGGCCTTCACTATGTCCCGGACAACTTGAGGAACGAGGTCTCCTCAGGAGGGGACAACCTCTCGAGGCCAGGGGAGACTATTCCGAGAGGAGATCACAGTGCTTATGCATCTCTGGGGAAGCCTCATCCTCAGACTCCCAGTCCGAGTAGTCCGTCGAGGACTCTAGGCCTGATGGCTCCTAAGGCAACAGACTTTGATCGGGTCTTCAATGACCCATGGCGGCTGCTTGGCTGGAACCACTAGCACTTGCTGGGGAGGATCTTACTCCCGAGGACCGAGAGCGGGATAGAGACCATTGCTGAAGATCGGCTTGAGGCTCTCGAGGATCTTATCGGCGGACCGGGGAGTCTTCGATATCGAGGTCCCTGCAGTCTCCACACAAGCACCGGCAGAGCTGGGCATCTACACTTGCTGCGAGGCTAGGAAGGCAGTGACAATGGGTTCCCATGTCATCATTCTGGCTTCCCACTCAGGAGTTGCAGCCTTTGACATGGATACCGGGGTGACCGGGTCTGGCGTTGGTGAGGAGGGAGTCTTCAACGGAACAAGCCTCGGGGGTCTGTGATCCGTCACAGGAGGCCTCAGCATCTGTCCTGGGCACCTTCTCTGGCTGCTCTCACTCAGACTCCTCGTTACCCTCAGGGTACTGTGGGACAATGCATGGGACTTGCTGTGTGTTTCCGATTCCCAGGAAGAGGTCCTCAAGGACCTTTTCTTCTTTTTCGGCTCCCGCTCCAGAGAACCCCATGTCAGAGTATTCGCAGACCCGATCGGGCACTGCAGGGGCTTTACGCGACTCCAAGAATCCACGCGGGGCCTTAGAGCGCAAGGTTATCAGGGATACCAGGGTAGAATTCGACCTGTGGAAGATGTAGTCTTGTTTCTGCAGATGACTTTGGATGGCCTTGGTGGACATCTTTTTGCACAGGACGCAAACCTCTGGGTCATGGTTGGCACCTAGACACCAGTCGTGTGTATCGGTTAGGGACATGTTTTTTGCACACCAATCACACTTTTTGAACCCACAGGCCATTGGGGCAAAAAAGGACCCCTGCGAAGTCGAAAGCCCTCGACACGGCCAGCAGTTAGAAAACGGCATGAAACAGCAATGGAAGAAAAGAACTAAACGAATCAGAGACTCAAAGCTGAAGTGACGGGGCTCAGAGGTGGGAAAGGGACTCGTGCTAACCAGAGAAAGAAAGGCACTATAATGCAATAAAGAAATCAACTTTTTTCTGGGGAAAGACGACCGACGTCTGTTCGGATCCACAGAAAAAGGGAGACTGGGTAAGATGGCACCCTTGGGCGGGAAGAGGACCACGCATGCGTGGTGGCATCTCCCAAAGGGTTTTCTCTGAAAGCTGGTGAGATGCTTCCATGGGGCTCTGTCAGCATAGACGTCAACCATATGTGAGGACTTCCTGCTTGTTCCTGGAGAATGCATGCATACCTTCCCTTATAAAATAAGCCTAAGGAACTCTACATAAACAGAAGCCCAAAATTACATCTGCTTCTTGTGTTTAATGCCTAGTTTTTTGTGTGCATGAAAGTATGCTTGCAATCTAGTTCTGTGCTTACTTTTAGAACATATGCCTTAGGCAATTTTGTAAGAAGTGGGGTTTTTTTTTTGGTTTTTTTTTTTTTTTTTTTTGTTTTTTTTTTTTATAACCCAGGTTATAAAACTACCCCCATAGTGTTTGAAGAGAGAATTTTTATAGTAACTAAGATCAGTTCCTATAGACTCTCTCAGTATAATAAAGTAGTGCAGCTCAGCTGGAACAGATCATACTATCAATAACCTTATGATAAGGTGACAAATTTAATACAAACCAGAACATAAGGTTTTTGAAGTTAAAATAATTAGACATTAAATTTTTACTGTTTCACCACAGTGAAGTTGGTTGGTCCCTCCTGAATGCTGCATGCCAGTGTCTGAACAGAGGAAATCTTAATGGATCTTGGCCTGTCCAAATTTTAAATTCTTCTTTTACTGCTGCTATCACAGCAACATCTTGCCTCTTTTCGGTTTCCCCTCTTCCCCAACCTGCCATGGCTCCTTCTTGGCAGGGCACTGGCAACAATAACAGCTATAGAAGAAATAGTAATGTGCAGAAGGAACCTTCAAGCCTATGTACTCTTGATGGTTCTGTCATATCTCATCCCTACAGTGATGGACATGTGTATCAGAGAGGAATACATACGTTTGAAGGCACCACAAAACTTGCCACTGCCCCACCAAGGTGCTGTAGCAAGGATGGAGGTTGGAGAACGTGCATGAAAGCACATGCACTTGAGCAGAGGTAGGGCGAGTGTGCCAAGGGGGGGAGGGGGAAAGAAGGGAAAGTGAGAAGCCTGAAGAGACATAAAAGAAGAGAATAGAGAAAGCATTCCAGAAGAAAGAGAACAAATGAGGAGAGAGAGAGAGAGAAAAGATTAGGGGGGGGGGGTGAGAGATGGGAGGCAGGGGAAGAGGAAGAGAAGGGTGGGGAGGCGAGATGACTGGGAAAAGGCAGAAGTGGAGAAAGGAGGAAGGAGGGAGAGAGGGAAAGAGATGGAGAAATCAGGGAAAGAAGAGGAAGGGGGAATGTGTTTGGGAAGGCAAGGAGCAAAGGATGTGTGAGCAGGAGGAGAGGGAGATGAGAAAGGAACAGTATAAAGATAAGGAAAAAAAATGGAAGGGCCAGAGGGAATGCGACAGGCCTGCTGCTTAACGGAGAGAGCCACCATGCTTGGGCCACGAACCCTTTGAGCATCCAGCAAGTCCCCCAACATGGACATACCATTGTGACATCAATCACAATGGAATGATATTGGGGCTCGGCAGGGAACAGGAGCATTGCAGTCTCCCCTTTTGATTGATTGCAATGCTCTTGCTTGCAACATCCAAGGCTCCAATAGACTTCAGCATGACCTGATGTGGCTCACTTGTGCAGGCCCCAGTGCATGGCTGGACAGACTTCCATCTCCCTACAGTCAGAGGGTTGTCGGCACCGGCCGCATGAGAGCAATCGCTGCTCCACTATCTGAGATGAGATTGCAGTCGGAGATGAGCTCTTTCCCACATGGCAGCAGTCAGTGCACTGGGGGGGGGGGGGGGGGGGGGGGGGGGTTGTGCACAACAACGTTTTCTTTTGACGAGCACTGGGTCTGGCCGCAGTGGATGACACGTGCTGGGCTTTCCCTTGGAAAGCAAATTGACTCCCTGCATCACAGTTCTGTTTATGCTGCTCTGGTTGATTAGTCACATGGCCTGAGCATAGGCTGCTGATCCACAGCTGAACAATCCAGTCCACTTGGCAAAATGTGTGGTTGTGGCAGAGCTGCTGAGGAAGTTCATGTTGAGGTGCTTGCAGCTCAATATCACAGCACAAGCGTGGTACTTCCCAGGCTTAAGTAATAACATTACTGATTCCCTTTCATGCTTTCAGTGGGATACCTTCCGGTGCATGGTGCCAATGGCTGATGAACATCCAACAAGACTTCCACACTCGATTTGGGATTTCATGTATGTGTGGACTGGCAAATGGTTCAACGAGCAGTGGCCCCTCGCACATGGGCAGCTTACCTCCGTGGTTATGCAAGCATTAGCATTACCTCCTTCCTGTCCAACAAAGGATGGCAACCGGGACCATCGGACCACAGTTTGCAGTCAGCCTACATCACTGTGACCAAGGCACAGGACATGTCACAGTCCCTTGTGCAATCCCACATCATCGGCCTCTCCTTTGCTGAGACAGCAGGGTGGGGAAACCCATTTGGGTAGTTTTTTGCTGGGAACATTGATAAGAGGGTGGGCTCGAAGTACACTAAGACAATTGGACAAGCGAAGACCAGTGACCCATGAGATACTCGACTAGCTTTGGCTTCCACATGTTCCTCGGAGTACAAGACAGGCCTGTTCCAGGCCACATATCCTGCTATCCCATATCCAGATAGCCAGGGCAAAAAAAGATCCAAAGGCTAAGGGCCAATTGATTATGCTTAAGACAGTGCCACGACTTCGTACTTGCCTGATAGCCAACATCCACCATTACTTGACAGTACAGTCGGCCCGAGGGCACCGCCTGCTAATCCACCTCGACAGCACCCCATTGTCGCACTTCCAGTTCATGGTTGTGTTCAAGAAAGCCAACGTGGCGATTGGGCTACCCACCCAGGTCATCAAGGCTTTGGGGCGCTGGTGCTCTCGTGCATATACCCTTTACATTTGCCCACTGGAAGGGCAACTATCCAACACTATTCAGACACAGACTCCCATTGACAACATGGCAACAGTAATAACTCTCTTCCTTTCCATTTCTTGCAGAGTGCATAATTTGGTTGACTGGTCACTCCTACAGTGAGGCAGCTGAGAAGGCGTATATGCAGCCGCTGGGGTCCCACCTGGGTTTCAATAGGCCAATGTGTGACTTCACTGGCTTGGGTATCTGGGGATGTGGTGGGTGCAACTCTGCCCCATTTTCCAAGAACTACTGCTGGCTCATGCACACCCCGATGCCATCATCCTACACCTGGGAGGCAACGACTCAACACCTTGATAGGGAAGCAGATCATGGACTGCATTAGGGACGACCTCTTTTGGGCAGCCAGTCATCTACTAAGTACCCTCCTGGTGTGGTCTGACATAATACTATGCTTCAGATGTGCTGGCAGCAGACTGTGGAACAGAGAGCTCAAGAAGATCAACCAGCAGGTCAGCCTGAGCATATTACAAGCCAGCGGGTGGCAAATTTATCACAAATGGGTACAACCCCCAATTCCAAGCTACTTCAGGAAGGATCATGTCCATCTGTCAGACACTGGGCTAGACCTGCTCATCGATGACATCAAGACTTTGGAAGCTATACTTGTGGGCAGCACATGATCCTTCAATGTACTTAACGACTGGAGGCGCAGGAGGCAGGGATCCCTAGGTGGGAGACCCGGAAAGCCAAAGTTCCCCGGGTCCGTGGCAGTTACCAGAGTTGAATTGCAGGCTGATAAATAATCCTGGCCAAGCTGGCAGCAAGAAGGGATGTCTTGGTGAATTCCTGCGAGTGACAGCTGGCTCAGCAGGGGCAGCACCAGGAGATCATAAGTCAAGGTGGGAGGTATGAAGGCAGGCCTAACTCAGCCTTGCATAACGGACCCCACCTATTGTGCCCCTACACAGAAAATTTAGCAGCTACAGTACATTGGATTGGGTGACTCAGTTGGGTCCCCGTCCCTCTTTTGTTATTGCTCACGTTGTTCTTATTAAAGCTGTGGCCTTTTGCCCATAATATTTTCCATAATAGGGAGGAGTGGCATAGTGGTTGGGGCAAGTTACCTCAGGCTGGAAGGTTGGGGGCTCAAATACCACTAGAGCAGGGGTGGGCAAGTCCGGTCCTGGAGAACCGCAGACCAGTCAGGTTTTCATGTCCCTAATGAATATTCATGAGATCTATTTGCATCCACTGCCTTCCATTGTATTGAAATAGGCCCATGAATATTCATTAGGGACATCATGAAAACCTGACTGGTCTGCGGCTCTCCAGGACCGGACTTGCCCACCCCTGCACTAGAGGACAGCAACCTTGGGCCAGAAGGACTGGGGTTTCTAGTCCCACAGGTGCTCCTTGTGGTCTTGGGCAAGCCACTTAACCCTCCATTGCCCATGTCCCTGTAAAATAGCTATCTCCAAGTTATAATGCCCTGTTCATTGTAATTTCAGTTTGTTCAATGTAAACCGCCTTGATATCATGAAAAGCAGTAAATAAGAAAACGTTAAATAAATTAAATAAATCATATGGTTTGAATTCTCTTATGTTTAGGGCTAAGGCCGAATTTGGTTTGTTCTGAGGATGATGGTAGGGGGCGAGGAGTAGTTCCACTTGCTTCCGTTAATGGAACTTATAACATAAGCAAAGGAGAAATTAACAAGAGATGAAGAGATTTAAAGGAACTGCTGAATGAATAAAATGGGTACGAGAGGAAGGCAAGTGCGAGTGAGAGTGAAAGAGTGTGTGCGTGTCTAATTAGGAGATGTAAGAGGAAGGCTGTTTGAAAGGTGCAATTCTATGATTGCTGTCTTACCGTGAATCAATGTTACTTTTCTGCAGTTGTTAGAACTTCTTTTGCCATAAAAATGCATTTCAGAATTGTTTTGGGGTAGCTTCATTCCTTTGCATTCTGTGTTGTACACACAGGACCAACCCACTCATTAGGCAAGGCAAACTCAGAGGTTGCCTAGGGTGGCAGCTTCTGGGGGAAGCAAAGAACAGGGCTTTCAAAATTAAAAAACAATAGAGTGACAGCTGGTGGGAGGGGCATAATATTAATGTTTGCCTGAGGTGCCAACACCCTGAACCAACTCTGGGGCTGGTCCTACACGTACAGCACAGAAATGTAATCCTCCCTTTCTACGACTAGAACAGCATTCTAATGCTCCACACTCCCCCCCCCCCCCCCAACACCGAATAACTAGAGCTACTTTCCACTTTTCCCACGTTCAATGACCTCCTATTGGCTGGATCTGATCCACGATTTCTGCTGCTTGTTAAACCCGATGATTGGGTCGAATACTCCAACACCAGGTCCAAAACCAAACAGAAGCAACCTCAGTCATCAATCTCACAGGACAAGTTTTAACATCAGAACAGGAGCGTACATTGAACTTTGGACTTTCATCTGTACCCATGGTCAGATATGACCTGTTTCGTATGAGGGTGGCTTTACACAAGCTCTTCAGGAAACTTCAGGTAATTCATCTTTTTGCAGATAAAGCATAGTTACTCACCTTTAACAGGTGATCTCTGGGAACAGCAGGAATTTAGTCCTCACATATGGGTATTGTCGGTACCGACTGAGTCTGCGCGGGAACGCTCCCCAGCGTCCAATAGGAACGCTTTTGGGAGCATCCCTCAGCACATGCACGCTGCCTTCCTGCCTTTCCAACTGTCCCTCTTCAGTTAAGTTTGTAGCTGAGTGAAAGGATAGAGGGAGAGAGGAAAGAGACAAAGAGAGAGAGAGAGAACTCCTAGGGGAGGTGGGTGGGTTGTGAGAACTAAATTCCTGCTGTTCCCGGAGATCACCCGTTACAGGTGAGTAACTAGGCTATCTCCAGGAACAAGCAGGAATGTAGTCCTCACAAATGGGGACTCCCAAG
Source organism: Ichthyophis bannanicus (assembly GCA_033557465.1). Classification (NCBI taxonomy): domain Eukaryota; kingdom Metazoa; phylum Chordata; class Amphibia; order Gymnophiona; family Ichthyophiidae; genus Ichthyophis; species Ichthyophis bannanicus. The sequence continues at coordinate 1,138,049,015 of CM066032.1, forward strand.
CTGAAGATGCCAGGGAGATAGCCCCAGGAAAGTGCCACCGTCGAAGGTGAGAATCCTTCCTCCCATGGATCTCTGGCATCCCACCAGGGTTGGTGGGTAGGAGTTGGTTTAAGCTTGAAAGAGATTTTGAAGAACAGCTTGGCCAAAGGCTGCATCCCGACGGGAGGCTTTATCTAGGCAGTAGTGGGCTGTGAAGGTGTGTAACGAGGCCAAGGGGGCTGCTCGACAAATGTCATCGATAGACACAGAGTGGAGATTAGCCATAGAAGCTGCCATGGCTCTCACATTATGAGCTGTGACATGGTCCTGAAGAGGAAGACCCTTACTCTCATAAGCAAAGGATATGCATTGGGCAATCCATTTAGATAAAGTTGTTTTGGAGACTGGAAGTCCCAAATGATTAGGGTCATAAGCTACAAAAAGTTGCGAGGACTTGCTATGTTGCTGCGTTCTTTGAATGGAAAAGGCTAAGGCCCTTTTACAATCCAAAGTATAAAGGTTTCTTTCTGCATTAGAGGAGTGAGGCCTCGGAAAAAATACAGGAAGATAAATTGATTGGTTTAAATGAAAAGGCGAAACCACCTTTGGCATAAAGTGTGGGTGAGTTCGAAGAACAACCTTATCATGATGAAATCTAGTATAAGGAGGATCAGCCACTAAAGCTTGCAATTCACTAATGCAAAGGCAGAGGCGATTGCAATTAGGAAGATGACCTTCCAAGTCAAAAACGTAAGGGCTGTAGTGGCCAAAGGTTCAAAAGGCAGCTTCATGAGCTGCCCGAGAACTAGATTTAAATCCCATGCCACCGGTGGTGGCTTGATGGGAGGTTTAGTTAATAAAAGGGCTTTCATAAATCTTGATAGGAGTGGATGAGAGGAAATTGGTTGTCCATTTAGAGCAGGGGTTCTCAATCCTGTCCTTGGGACCCACCTAGCCAGTCGGGTTTTCAGGATAACGCCGCTTTGACCCGGTGAAAAGCGGGATATAAATACAGTTAAATAAATAATCACAATGAATATGCATGGAAGAGATTTGCATATAATGGAGCCAGTGTATGCAAATCTCTCTCATACATATTCACTGTGGTCATCCTGAAAACCCGACTGGCTAGGTGAGTCCCGAGGACAGGATTGAGAACCCCTGATTTAGAGGCTTATAAGAAGCTGCAATTGCACTAAGATGGACTCTTACCGAACTGGTCTTTAACCCAGAATTCGATAAGTGAAGGAGATACTCTAGTATCGATTCGAGGGGTATGACCAGGGGGTTTAATCCCCTCTTGGAACACCATATAGTAAAACATTTCCACTTGAAGGCATAAGACCTTCTTGTGGAAAGTTTCCTAGAAGCCTGAAGGATATCTTTTACCTGCTGGGATAGGTTGAAATCCTGGAGATTTAAGCCTTCAGCAACCAGGCCGTGAGGTGCAGGGACTGGGGATTCGGATGCCATAGCATCCCGTTTTCCTGGGAAAGGAGATCTGGAGCATGCCCTAACTCCAGAGGTGCCGCTTGAAAGAGATGCAGAAGCAGGGAATACCACGTTTGGCGTGGCCATCGTGGTGCTACGAGAATCATGTGACCCCTGTCCCTCTGAAGCTTGAAGAGTGTTTTGGGGATAAGGGGAATGGGTGGGAAGGCATAAAGGAAGTCCTGACCCCAGTGAAGGAGGAAGGCATCCCTTGCCCGACAGTTGTCCGCCGGAATCCTGGAACAGAAACGGGGAAGTTTGGCATTCAATGGACTTGCAAAGAGGTCTATGTCTGGAGTGCCCCAGAGATGAAATATCTTTGCCACCTGGTCTAGGTGGAGTGACCACTCGTGAGGTAGCAGTACTCGACAGTTTGTCTGCCCAAAGGTTTTGAATGCCTGGAAGATATACCACTAGAAGGTGAATTTGATGCTCTCTGGCGAGGGCCCATAGTCGTAAAGCTTCGTTGCATAACGACAGCCTGTACTGCCCTGCTTGTTCACAAAGAACATGGCTGCTGGTTTATGAACCAACCCAGAGGGGAAGCCATATTAGACCTAGTCCTTAGTGGAACACCAGATCTAGTGCAAGAGATAAGGGTGTTGGGGCCACTTGGCAATAGTGATCATAGCATGATCGCCTTTGATTTAATTAGTGGAGGAGGGATAGTAAGGAAATCCACAGTACTACCTTTTAACTTTCGAAAGGGAGACTATGATAAAATGAGGAAAATAGTTAGGAAAAAACTAAAAGGAGCAGTTGCAAAGGTTAAGACTTACATTAAGCTTGGGTGTTGTTGAAAACTACTATCTTGGAAGCCCAGACCAGCTGTATTCCACGTTTTAAGAAAAGTGGAAGGAAGTCCAAAAAACTGCCAGCATGGTTTAAAGGTGAGGTCAGAGAGGCTGTTGTTGCCAAGAAAACATCTTTCAGGAAATGGAAAAAAGTCAAACGATGAAACCTGGAAACAGCACAAGCACTGGCAGGTCAAATGCAAGGCATTGATAAAGAAGGCAAAGAGAGAATTTGAGAAGAAGCTTGCTGCGGAAGCAAAAACGCGAAATAAAGATTTTTTCAAGTACATTTGTAGCAAAAAACCTGTGAGAGAATCAGTTGGACCATTAGATGATAGAGGAGTTAAAGGGGCACTAAGAGGCGACAAGGCGATAGCGGAGAGACTGAATGAATTCTTTGCTTCGGTCTTTACTGAGGAAGATGTAGGGATGTTACCCATGACCGAAGTGCTATTTAAAGGTGCGGAAGAATTGAAGGACATATCGATACATCGGGAAGATATATTAAAACTATTAGATAAACTGAAGAGTAGCAAATCACCTGGGCCGGATGGTATACATCCAAGGGTGTTGAAGGAACTGAAATATGAGATTGAAGACCTGCTATTAGTAATCTGTGAACTATCATTAAAATCATCTCTAATAACTGAAGATTGGAGGATCGCCAATGTAACACCAATTTTTTAAAAATGGTTCCAGGGTTGATCCGGGAAACTACAGACCGGTGAGCCTGACATCAGTTCTGGGAAAAATGGTAGAAACCATTATAAAGAATAAAATTACTCAGCATGTAGATAGTCATGGCCTCATAGGAGACAGCCAACAAGGCTTTAGACAAGGAAGATCTTGTCTTACTAATCTGTTATGTTTTTTTTGAAGGTGTGAATAAACAGGTGGACAAAGGTGAGTCGGTTGATATAGTGTATCTGGACTTTCAGAAAGCCTTTGACAAGGTCCTTCATCAGAGACTTTTGGCAAAACTAAAGAGTCATGGGATAGGAGGCAGTGTACTACTGTGGATCAGGAACTGGTTAAAAGATAGAAAGCAGAGGGTAGGGCTAAATGGCCAATTTTCCCAATGGAGAAAGGTGAATAGCAGTGTACCCCAGGGATCTGTGCTGGGTCCGCTGCTTTTTGACATATTCATAAACGACCTGGAAAGTGGAACGACGAGTGAGGTTATCAAATTTTCACATGACACAAACCTATTTAAAGTTGTTAAAACCCAAGAGGATTGTGGAAAATTGCAAGAGGATCTTGATAAATAGGAAGACTGGGCATCAAAATGACAGATGAAATTTAATGTGGACAAGTGCAAAGTTATGCACCTAGGGGAGAACAACCCAAACTATGGCTACAAGATGCAAGGTTCCACATTAGGAACCACCACCCAGGATAAAGATTTAGGCGTTATTGTGGATACCATGTTAAAACCCTTGGCCCAGTGTGCAGCGGCGGCCAAGAGAGCAAATAGAATGCTAGGTAACATAAGGAAAGGAATGGAAAATAAAACAAGATATTATAATGCCTCTATATTGTTCCATGATGAGACCGCACCTTGAATATTGTGTGCAATTCTGGTAGCCGTATCTTAAAAAGGATATAGCGATATTAGAAAAGGTTCAGAGAAGAGCCACCAAAATGGTAAAGGGGATGGAAGGATACGCCTAGGAAGAAAGGCTAAAAAGGTTAGGGCTCTTTAACCTGGAAAAGAGATGGCTGAGGGGAGATATGATAGAAGTCTATAAATTAATGAACGGAGTGCAACTGGTAAACGTAGATCGATTGTTTACGTTATCAGAATATAGAAAGACTAGGGGACATGCAATGAAGCTACAGGGTAAACTATTTAAGACTAATAAATAAAAGAAAATATTTTTTCACTCAACGTGTAATCAAACTCTGGAATTTGTTACCGGAGGATAGAAACATAGAAACATAATGACAGAAAAAGACCACATAGCCTATCTAGTCTGTCCTTCCATAACAACAACTACAACAGTCCACTTTTTACCTTTAGAGATCCTCTGTGTTGGTCCCATGCTTTTTTGAATTCAGTTACTGTCCTCATCTCTACCACCTCTACTGGGAGACTATTCCATGGATCCACTACTCTTTCCGTAAAGAAATATTTCCGCATATCACTCCTGAATCTATCTCCCTTCACCCTCATCCCATGTCCCCTCGTAGCAGAACTTGCTTTCAATTGAAAGAGGCTCTCTCCCTGAACATTTATGCCACGGAGGTATTTAAACATCTCAATCATATCATCTCTATCCTGCATTTCTTCTAAGGTGTACATATTAAGATCCTTAAGTCTGTCCTCATATGCTTTATAATGAAGCCCACTAATCATTTTAGTAGCCACCCTCTGCACCGACTCCATCCTGTTCACATCCTTTTGAAGGTGCGGTCTCCAGAATTGCACACTATACTCCAAATGAGGTCGCACCTCTAGTGAATCCATGCTGCCTCGGATCCTGTAATCCGCTGGACTCCAGAAACCTCACTATTTTCTCTTTCAGCAGCGTTTCCAATAATTCACTCACCACCGAAGTTAAACTAACCGGCCTGTAGTTTTCAACCACATTCTTACTTCCGCTTTTTTGTAAAGGCACCACATGAGCCTCTCTCCAGTCCTTTGGCACCACTCCCAACGAAGCATTGAAAAGGTCAGTCAGTGGAGTTGCTAGAACGTCCCCAAGTTCCCTCAGTATTCTAGGGTGTATCCCCCAGCTGTTCCCATCCCACTAACTACTCCCTGAGGTAGTGGCCCATCTTCGCAAAGTTAGTCATCCTAAAGTCTAAGATCCTCACCTTGGAATGGATTCTAACACCCGAAGTCCTAATACTGAACCACACCATCTGGTAATCACTGGATGCAATATGATCTCCCACTACAACATCAGAAACACTTTCACCATTGGTAAGCACCAAGTCCAGCATGGTCCTTTCAGGTGTGGGGTCTGTTACCAATTGCCTGAATAGTTCTCTCTGTAGAGAATATAGGATCTCCTTACTTCTAGATGATACTGCAGCAGGAATGTGCCAATCAACATCTGGCATATTGAAATCTCCTATCAGTAGCACTTCCCCTTTCCTAGCAATGCTGCGTATGTCTTCAATTAACTCTGTCCACCTCTTCCTCTTGTGAGGGAGGTCTGTATATCACACCAATGCAAATAGATTTCTCTTTCCCTCTTTCTAGTTTAACCAACAATGCCTCCTCTCTCCCTTTTAAGCTCTAATTCCAAAGCTTTAATAGTAGTTTTTACATATAGTGCCACTCCTCCTCCCCTTCTTCCTACCCTGTCCTTTCTGAATAAAGTATAGCCAGGTATAGTTACATCCCAGTCATGGTTTTCTGTGAACCATGTTTCTGTAACTGCCACTAAATCCAAGTCAGCCACTTCCACCAAAGCTTCAACATCAGGGATCTTATTTCCCATGCTACGGGCATTTACACACACTGCTTTCCATATGTTACCCCCGTTACCCATTTCCATAAAGGTATTTAATGTGTCACCTACCTGGGGGCTTTCACTTACCTAGGGGCTTTCTTCACCTATCCCCAACGAATCTAATTTAAAGCCCTCTTCAGTAGGTTAGCCAGTCTAGTACCGAAGATGCGTTGACCTTTCTTGGACAGATGGATGCCATCTCTGCTCTGCAACCTTTGGAACAGCATCCCATGGTCTAGGAAACCAAAACGCTCTCAATGACACCATCCACGCAGCCATGCATTCATCTCCAAGATGCGAGCCTCTCTGCCTTGGCCTTTATCCTCAACAGGGAGGATTGAAGAGACCACCACCTGTGCACCTAACTGCTTCACCCTCTGTCCCAGAGCCATGAAGTCACTTTTGATACGTTCCGGGGTATACCTGGCAGTATCATTTGTTCCAACATGGATTAGCAACATTGGGTAATAGTCAGTGGGCTTGATGAGTCTCAGCAAACTCTCCGTACCATCTTAGATTTTGGCACCAGGCAGACAGCATACCTCTCTGGACATCAAGTCTGGTCAGCAGATGGACGCCTCAGTACCCCTCAGAAGAGAGTCTCCAACCACCACTACCCTTTGTTTCCTTCTGGTCACTGATTCTGCAACTTTGGGGTACTTGAACTCTGGTTCTTCCCTTTCTAGGGATGCTTTAACCTCCTCCACATCCAGGGTTGCATAATGGTTCTTCAATTCAAGGGCTGGAGAAGTTGGATTGGTGATTTTGCAGGCCCTGGTGACTTGTGTACAACCATCGACATTCTGTTAGCACCCATCTTCTCCTGTGCTGGAGAGCTTGGTTGCTGCAATAAGCATCTCATCAATGTACTTCTCACTGTCTTGAATGCTCCTCAGCCTCACCACCTCCTCTCTGAGTTCCTCCACTTGTTTCCTCAGAGCTTCAGCATGCAGGCACCCTGCACATGGAACTGGTCCTTCAACTGGCATTAGGACTTCTGTCTGGACCGAGGCAGAAGCTGTAACGGGGGCAGCAGCTTTAGCAATACGATTTTTCCCAGCCATTGTTCTGTTCGTGGAGCTTAGGTATCTGTTAAAGCAAAAGAGAGAGATCTACCAAGCCAGCCGGTTTCTCAGCTGTCCTTTCAGAGAAAAAAAGCAGTTAAATCTCTTTAATTATATTCAAAATGTGCTGGTCCAATTCTCTGTGATTTGTTAAAGGGGGAGGTGCCCTATAAAGCAAGACCGCTCACTAGGGGTGGGTGGGAGTCGGGGTGGGTAGGGAGGGAACTAACACCTGATTAGGTGTTAGCAGTTTCTAAACCTGAGGAGGTTACTAGAGTTCAGCAACCTATTGTGCTCAAGGAAAGTTCCCCTAAAGCACCAAAACGAAAGTAACCTTGCTTTAAAAAATATACAAAAATCCCTTTTAAGAGCTCCCAGTCAGGATGTAGGCTGTTAGTGTAGCTGGGTTTAAAAAAAGGTTTGGACAAGATCCTGGAGGAAAGGTCCATAAACTATTATTAATAAGGGACCCAGGATATCAATGCTTGACCCAATACAAGCATTGTGGAACCTGTGTCTTTTGGGGAAACTGCTAGGTACTTACGACCTAGATTGGCCACTGTTGGAAACAGGATACTGGGCTTGATGGACCTTGGTCTGACTCAGTATGGCATATCTTATGTTCATTCTACAAATCTAATCCAGTTTGCTTACCACCCCCTACAAACATGGTGTATTATGCCCTTTCCACTGTTAATCCACCTCCATCCTGGCTACTGCTATGCACATTAATATCAATTGTGCTTTATCCAAATTCTCCAGAGCCTTATTCAATAATTATAAAATTGTTGTTCCAATGGAATAGGGATGCCTGTGATATCTTTAATCAAACCTCCCTCTTGCCAGCAGAAAACCTGTTTTTGAGAACATATCCACGATATGAAAAAAGTCCCCCCACAAGAGCCACAGTGTTTCCAACAGGCCACATCATACGTCGGACATCTTTTACATATCCTCACTAGTCCATTCCACCTGCAAATCTTGCTTCCAATTTTCCATAAAACAAAATTCGCTCTTTTCTTGTGAAGTAATAACTTATATAAATTGAGACAATCCCTTTCTAGGTGCTGGAGAGCCTGTCAAAAGGTGTTTCCTTTAAAAAGGGGGACTTTCCTTCTCTTTCATAAAGTGGTGCAGCTGCAAGTAGAAGAAACGATCTTCCTCCTTCAATCCAAATTCCTCTTTTACCGCTTCAAACTCTTTTATCCCTCCCCATGTGTTTAACACCTGCCCCATTCTCACCAACCCCTTCTCCCTTTAAAAGCCGTGCTCCAAAAACTTTCCTATTCTCCACCAAAGCACAGTTACTTACCTGTAACAGGTGATCTCTGGGAACAGCAGGAATAAGTCTTCACATATGGGTACGTCGGCTCCCCAGCGTCCAAATAGAAAGCTTTTGGGAGCATCCCACGCGCATGCGCGCTGCCTTCCCGCCCATTTACTTCCTGCTGTTCCCAGAGATCACCTGTTACAAGTAACTGTGCTATCTCTAGGAACAAGCAGGAAGGAGTCTTCACATATGGGGACTCCCAAGCTAAGATGCTTGGAGGAGGCACCAGCATGTTGCAAATCTAAAGATGGGCCATGCTTATCCTTCAACCTCAGGCATCCAAGGGATGGAGGGTAGGAGTTGAACTAGAAAAGAAAAAAAAGAGATGCTGTGGAACAGCTTGACTAAACAAGGTATCCAGAGGGGAGTCCTTGTGTAAATCATAAATATTAGAAAAATATTGAGTCCCAATTTTCTAATGTGGATCCCCTCTCAAAAATATTGCAAAAATACTTCCTGATGGCAATATGGGTCTGTGGTTGAGAGCCAGTACATTATCCTCAAAGAAAATTCCCTCAAATGTGAAGAGGAGGGAAAAAAATAAATTTTGCAATACAGGAAGAGATGAGAAGCCCTCATGGCCAGAACTAACCCCAGAAGAAGTACTGGAGGAGTTCAATGAGGTTGGACTTCTGAGAAATAGCTAAAGCTTCTGTAAAGTCCAAAAGATTGAACTTCTTGTGCTTGGAGCAGAATAAGGTCCTAGGAAAGAGTGGAGATAATCTGACTTGTTTGGATGAAAAGGCAGAAATACCCTTTGCAGAAAAAAGGGGATAGGTCTTTAAGACCCCTTTTATTCCAATGAAAGACAAAGACATTTGTATGAGGCGTTGAACCTCCAATTTCTTGAAGATCAGTAAAAGTCCTTCGTAAGTGAAGTCACTTATGATGACCTTACATGTAGAGCTTCAGATATGACGTAACCTAAAAGGTAACGGTTAAAAGAAGGTATTTCCAAATTTACCATAGAAATTGGTTGTCCATTGAGTTTTAAGGTATGCTGGGGCAGCATTAATATGGACAGTAGACAAATCTTTCAAAGTCCGATGTTGTATAGAGATTGACGCAACAACAAGAAGGATTAAGACCTACTTGAGAATATTGATGGAGAATCTGTCTGGTTAGATATGGAAGAACTATAGAGAAAGTTTCATGGAAACTGTTATTATGTTCTTCACTTACAGGGATAGGACTAGACTTCTTGAAAAGATCTAGCCCCTGAAATAACCAGGTCTCGAGACGTACGTGAATGAGTGCAGAAGAGATCCTTAGTCTTAAGACAGCAAGTCTGGATCCTTCTATAATTTCAAATAGTAGCTGGAGAAAAAAGACGCAATATAAGGGGATACCATGTTTGCCTCTTAATGAGGGCAATATGAGTATCATGCGTTTTCTTGTTCAACATAAGCTACCATTAAGTATAGGAATTAGAAGGAAAGTAGTGAATAAGGACCAACTGCAGTGAAAAAAATGCATCCCTGTTGTGGAAGTTCCAGTGAGATGTGGAACAAACCAGGAAACTGTGCAATTTTCTATGCTTTCACATGGTCTAAACCCTGGTTACCTTTTCTTAAAAGGAAAATTTTAAGGAATATGGTAAGAGTAGGAAAAACAGAGTCAAGTGGGAGCATGACTGGCAGAGTCTACCAGCTGAAGCCTTTCTTAACTATCTGGCCGTCTACTTATTAGGAGTAGCTCTGAGGCTCTCTGGCAAAGGCCCACAGTTGCAGAGCTTTGTTATAGAATTGCAGAGAGCATGTTGTAGGTTGCTTAGATCTGGCTGTTGAATTGCCAGTGTGCAACCTAATCTATTCTGTTGGAGCCAAAGAGAATTGAAGGTGGCTAAGAATAGTTGATAGGCCTGATGCCTGCAACAATAAATAGACCAAATGAGTTCTGGAACTCTTTTGGAATTATCTGTTATTAAGGCAGCATAAAAGTTAGGCCCTATAGATTGGAGTAGTGATACCCAACTTCTGTCCGAAAAGTTGCCTTACAAAAAATATCTGAGAAGAATATAAACCGCAAAGGGGAAGAAAACTCTGTATGGAAACTACTTACTGGAGTAGATATTGAAGAAAATCCCATGGCTTAGAGAATAAGCCCTCCAGTTGATTAGTAATACTCTTACAGACTGAATGTTTGGGCTAAGAGGAATAGAAAGCAATACAGAGTTGAGAAGACTTACCATTTGGTAAGTCTTTGAAGAGATAGGGTCCCCTTGCAGTTAAAAGTATGAGATATCCTCGTACAGTAAACTGACAAGGTGAAGGGTATAGCTCACCCTGTTAGTTGTTAGGCCTCCTTTTGTTTTAAAAAGAGAAACCTGTATCTCTGGGGTATGATAGTCCTTAATAGCTCTTAGAGCTAGAAGGATAGATTTTTCTTGTAGCAAGAGATTCATGCCCAGAGTCGAGGATTGAGTCAACGAATGACTGATATTTCAGCATGAATGAGATGAATTTTAGATGCTTCTGTTGAAAAGAAGTAGGCTGAAAAGTTCTAAACCTCACACAGAAAAAGTGAATAAAATATCAGAAACCCTGCGATTGCTGGGTTTGCCGAGTCTGTTGAGGTTTTGATTCTCTTAGCCTGGTGTGATGTTGCCCATCTTTGGAAACATCTGCATAGTGGGTAGAAGATGGATAAAACTTTTTCCCCTAGGGGAATAAAGCTTTTTAGGAGATTTTTTATTAGCTGGGATAGAGGAAAGTTTTGACAATCCTCTGAAAGCAACAGCATCAGTGCTTAACTGATTAGCTTGAAATAAAGCCTCCTTGTTGAAGAGATCTTCACCAGTACAAGGAGTATTTCCCAGCCTTTCCTGAACCCATCTGTCCAAGCCTGAAGCTTGGAGCCAGGCTATGCGTCGTGCTCCTATGGCTATAGCAGAAATTCTGCTAATAGACTCAAAACAGTCCAGGGAAGCACGATTAAGGAACCTAGAGATATTTTGAGCATGACTGACTACTAAGAAATAGTCTGCTCTTTTATGCTCTGGAAAAAAAGGGTTCAAAAACTTTAAGTTCTTTATGACCTCTTCAAGAGATAATCCCATATAGAAAATATAGGAGATAATTCTTGCTGAAAGCATGGATGCCTGGAAGCATCGACGTCCAAAGGCATCTAAAGTCCTAGACTCACGACCTGGCGGATAAGAAGAGTGCTTCTTTGCACTGTTAACACGCCTCATTGCTGATTCTACAACAATAGAATGATGAGTTAGTTGAGTCTTTTGAAAACCTGGAGAAGGTGGCACCTTGTACATAGTGTCAAGTGTCTTAGAATGTAGGGATACCGTTAAAGGTGTTTCACACATTCTTAAAAGTAGATCTTGTAAGATCTGATGCAAAGGAAGCATGATTACCTCCTTTGGAATCCAGGTGAATTGCAGTGTGTCTGAATCCCCTGGTAGGAATTCTTTAGTAGGTACAGAAATGGCAAGTAACTTTGCCATATCAAGCAGAAAAGCTTGAAAAGAAATCTCCCCCGAGGAGTAACCTCTAAAATGAGGGGTAAAGGCTAGACTTGTTGAAAAATCAGCCTTGGTACCGATGGATTCATCCCAGTCATCGGGATCGGAAGACATGAAAGGATGAAGCATCGGATTTTCTTTAAAGCAATGTCTTCGGTACCGCCTGAGGTCGGTACCGAGACGAGTTGGTACCCAATCCTCCATGCTAGAGATGGATTCCAGGCTCGGCATCGAAGGAAGCGAGTCCGTCGAAGCAAGCATGGACGGTACTGATACCGATGCCGATGTCGGTACCGAAGCCGATGCCGATACTCGAGGAACGGTCTGCAGCAACTCTAGCGGTACCGAAGTATCCAAGAGCGCTAGACTACGTTCATCGGTGAGGAGTGTTTCATCCATCACCATAGCCGATGCCGGTGTGTCGGTACCGCTCGGCCACAACCACCGAGCATGGCACAGGTGCGTTCATCGAGGTAAGAACCCCGGGAACAACCTGGAGCCCCGTTAGTACTTTGGAGCCCGAAGACTCCTGCCGGGGCTTTATTGCCAAATTGTCCTTGAGGGCAAGGCCGGAGCCATCTCGATGCTGAGAGGGAGATCTACCACTCGAGGACTGGCTAGTCTTTACAGACTTTTGTTTGGTTACCTGATCCTGTGAAGAAGATATTCTAGCTGGTGACAGAGTGCAATGTAAACCGGGTATCGAGTTGTGCTCGATCCTGAAGACTTCTTCTGTTTGAGATCCAGCAGGAGAGACACTCCAGAGGGCAATGGTCAGGACCTAAACAAACATTTTAGACACCAAGTATGAGTGTCTGAAAATATATTTCTACCGCCACACTTTGAGCATTTCTTAAGGATAGTGGCTGGCTTTTCCATAATGGAAGGATAGAGGCCTAGTGGCCTAGAAACCGTCAGGCACTAAACAGGAAAAAATTTTTAAGAAAAGAAGAAATTCTTCAGTAGAAAGAAAGAAAAGCACCGGCGGTACCAGTGGCGTTGAGGGAAGGCAGACGCGACCACAAAAAACTAAGAATAAAAATTAGAATTTTCTGCAGTGACAGGAATACGTCCTGCCGACTCCGCGGAAAATGGAAAACTGATGAGAGGGAAGTAAATGGGCGGGAAGGCAGCGCGCATGCGCGTGGGATGCTCCCAAAAGCTTTCTTTTTGGACGCTGGGGAGCATTCCCGCGCAGGCTCCGTTGGTACCGACGTACCCATATGTGAAGAGTCATTCCTGCTTGTTCCTGGAGATCCTCTCCTATGTGCCCCACCATTTATTTTCATACATCTTGTAAAAGGATTAGCTATCAACTCCAATGCTTTCCTGCTACTCCTGTTCCACAAGGATGGTCCCAGTGGTTCTTCACCCCAATCTAATTGTTCCAACGAAACCCATTGCTTCTTTACTTCCCCTTTATCCCAATCTATAACCACCCTTAATTATTTATTTATTTGCTTGCTTTTAAATACCGCGCTCATTGAAATCAGTGCGGTTCACATATAACGAAAACAGTAAAACAATTTACAATGTATAGAACAATTGTGCAGCTTCATAGTAGGCCTTAATATTAGGGACGCCCACTCCTCCCCTCCTGTTTCATTTGATATAGCACCCATTTGGCAACCCAGGGGGGGGGGGGGCCCATCCAAATGAAGTAAAATAAATCTCTCTCTGAAGCCCCACCATTAAACGTGCTGGAATCTCTATGAGCAACGCCATGAAGAAGAATAGCCGGGGCAGCAAATTGATCTCAACTGCCACCATATGCCCATGATAGTAAGGATTTATATGATTGGCAGGGGGCGAATCTAAGTCTCTGGAGCAGCAGATCCAAATCCTAGGAGCACAGTTTTATAACCCTCCCCCCCCCCCCCCCAATTCTTATACCCAAGTTCCTCAGGGACTCATCTGTCCATTGAAATGGGAAAGCCTCCTTCAAGAGCTCCTGCAAGTCCCCTTCCTGCCTTACATGCAACATTTCTGATTTCCCCATATTCATCTTATATCTGGACAGGTGACTATACTCTGCAATAACTTGCATAAGTAGAAGAATGGTTAGTGGCTGCCCCATGATATACATTTATATGATATCATCTGCAAATAATGCAATCTTAAACGTCTGTCTCCCCACTTCTATCCTTTTAATGTCATCTCCCTCTCTTATTATATCCACCAGAGGCTCAATTAGCAACATGAAGAAAAGCAGAGAGGGGACAACCCTGCTTAGTTCCCCTTTGTATGTTGAATTCCTTGGAGTATCCTCCGCTCACCCTAATACAGGCTTTTGGAGAAGCTTATAAACACTCTAATCCAACCAATATAATTTTTCACCCAACCACACTCTCTGTAGTATCTTAAATAAAGCTCTACACCACACCTATCAAATGCTTTCTCAGCGTCCACTGCCACCAACAGGAAGGGAGTGCACTGCTCCTGGGCCCTGTGAATCAAATTTAAACAATTTCCTAATAAATATTGTCTCCAGCCTGTCACCCTGGGATAAACCCAGCTTGATCCACCTTTTCTAGCTTGGGTATAACGCTCTGCAGTCTGACAGCTAAAACGTTTGCCAACAGCTTTGCGTCCACATTTATAAGAGATATGTATCAGTATGAACCACAGACACTATCATCTTTCCCTGGTTATGGGACTACTATAATACCAGCTGGACTCACTGAACTAGGCAATCCCCATCCTTCCACCAATGAGTTAACTATGTCTGCTAAAAGGTCCACTAAGTTCCCCCCAAAAACTTATAAAATCATGCCATATACCATTCTAGACCTGGACTTTTCTCTCCTTTAGTGATTAAATGGAGGTAAGTACCTTCCTCCCTTGTTATTACCCTATCCAAACCTTGCACTTACTCCAAATCCAGCTGCACCATCCCACTATTCTGCAAGCAATCCACCACCTCCTTCTCACTAGCAGTAACCTCCTTAGAATATAATCCTTTATAAAATTCTTGGAATATCTCCTGCATCTTATCCCCTTTAAATCACAATATCCCATCCTTGTCTTGTATCTTGACTATTTGTTGCTGCTTCATCTTCAACTTAAAAGCCAACAGTTTACTAACTTTATTGCCAAACCAAAAATTGTGAATGCTGTAAACGCTCCAATTTATGGGCAAATTCAAACATGGACAAATCAAGTAATTTAAGTCTTGTTGTTGATGTCAAGTGCCGTCGAGTCGGAGTCGACTCATGGCGACCCTCTGGATAGCTATCCTAAATTGTGTTCAGTCTTCAGTCAGGCGGCTCATTGTTGACAGACTGGTACCCGTAGCTGCTGTTATTGTATCGATCCATCTCATTGCTGGCCTTCCTCTTTTGCGTTGACCTTCTATCTTGCCAAGCATGATGTCTTTCTCTAATGATCTCTCTCTCTGCATGATGTGTCCAAAGTATGAAAGTCGAAGTCTTGTCATCTGAGCTTCTAAAGAAAGCTTAGGTTTGATCTCCTCTAGTACAGACTGGTTTGTTCTTCGGGCAGTCCATGGTATACACAGTATTCTCCGCCAGCACCATAATTCAAAGGCATCAATTTTCTTCCTGTCTATCTTTTTCACTGTCCAGCTTTCACATCCATATGATGTTATTGAAAATACCATGGCTTGAACAAGTCGAATCTTTGTATGGAGAGAGACATCTCTGCTCTTGAGAATCTTATCTAGGTCTTTCATAGCCATTCTGCCAAGAGCAATGCGTCGTCTGATTTCTTGACTGCTTGTTGCTTCTTTATTGATAGCACAGGTACACTACCAAAAAACTGCCTCCAGTTTTGCAACTGATTCCTATAAATTTTGGGGTGCTGAATCCAGGAAAAATAGCCAAAATGTTCCATCACGTCACGTTTTCTTGCAAAATTAGATTTCTTACCCATATAAGGAATGTTCACATAATTTCTTTTTAGCCGACTGCAGTTTATTTCTTGGCCCAAAATAGAGGTGTAATGGTTAACTAACTAGAAACACTCCCTCATGATATTTTAGAGTGTTTTGTATTCATTTTATACATTAACAGGACAATTGGGAGGCGGGGGGCTAAATCCAGTACTCGCGCTGGCGCATGTTCTTTCCTGTTCGCCTCGCCTCGTTCGCTCGCTCAAACACGGTGGTTGCGACATGAACGTTCCTGTCAAATTTCAGTTTCTTGCAAGTTCATTATTACCTTTTGTTTGCTCAGTCGTAATCCAGCTTTATTCCGAAGTGGTTCACTACAGTTGTAGTTTGCAGTGCTGTGTATTTGTGATGGCTCACAGAGCCAGAGGTTGCATCAACTCTCCGGACAGTTTTTGTTTTATTTGTGGGGAATATACCGTGAAAAAGCGGCAGAGGAACATTTCTGCATTTATTAAAAAAGTATATTTTGCCTATTTCGGTTTGAAGTTAGGCGATCAAGACAAACCGTGGGCTCCTCACAAAGTGTGCAAGACATGTGAGGAAGATCTACGCTTATGGATGAAAGGTAAAAAAACAAGCATTTTGTTTCGGAATACCTATGATGTGGCGTGAACAAAGAGACCACAGCAGTGACTGCTATATTTGCTCTTGCATTGTGAAGGGATACAACTTAAAAAATAAGAACGTAATAAGTTACCCCAACCTTCCCTCAGCAATTAGGCCTATGCCTCATAGCAACGAAGTACCTGTGCCTGAACCACCAAAATCTTTGGATCATATTTGTGTGGACGGTTCTGATCATGATGAGACTCATCAGATGGCTTTTCCCGATGAGTCCAGTACTTCCGAGTTTGAAACTGAACCAAATCCGAAACCTGAACTTTTCTCTCAAGCTGAATTGAATGATTTAGTCCGGGATTTAGGACTCCCAAAAGATGCTGCCCAACTGCTAGGTTCTCGGCTTAAACAGAAAAATCTATTGTCACCAGGAACAACTTTTTATTAGTACCGCAACCGCGAGACACAATTTTTGAAGTATTTCAGCAAAGAGGAAGATTTGGTATTTTGCAACGATATATACGGAGTGATGGAAAAGTTTAAACTCAAGTATGATCCTGCTGAATGGCGGCTGTTCATTGATTCGTCAAAAGACAGCATAAAAGGTGTTCTTCTTCATAATGGCAACACATTCGCTTCAGTTCCTATTGCTCACTCTGTTATTCTCCAAGAAAAAAAACGAGAATTTGGCCCTGATTCTTCAGAAGATTCGTTATGATGAGCATAAGTGGATGATTTGTGGAGACTAAAATTCTATCCATGCTATTAGGGCAGCAATCCGGTTTCACCAAATATCCCTGCTTCCTTTGCTTGTGGGATAGCCGGGCCCGCGACCTACACTGGGGGAAAAAAGACTGGCCAATTCGGGAGTATTTGAGACCCGGTGAGAAAAATGTTCATGAGAGCTTGGTACCTTGTGATAAAATTCTATTACCACCTCTCCACATTAAGTTGGGTCTCATTAAGCAATTCATCAAGTCCCTTCCAAAAGATGGTGAGTGCTTTCGGTACCTTTGCTCAAAGTTCCCCCGACTTTCTGAAGCAAAGCTAAAGGAAGGAGTGTTTGTTGGCCCTGATATAAGGAAACTCATTTCAGATGGAGCATTCGCTGAAACGATGTCTGAGAAGGAAAAAGAAGCCTGGGATTCCTTCAAGGACGTTGTTCTCAAATTCTTGGGGAACAGGCGGAATGAGAACTATAAGGATATTGTTGCCAGGATGCTCAATGCCTTCAAAGAACAAGGCTGTAACATGAGCCTGAAAGTCCATTTGTTGCACTCCCATGTGAACTACTTTCCCGAAACCTTGGGGGCGTACAGTGAAGAACAAGGTGAAAGGTTTCACCAGGACATCAAGGACGCAGAGAGAAGGTACCAAGGAAGATGGAACACCACTATGATGGCTGATTTCTGCTGGTTGCTGCTGCGGGAAACCCCAGATGAAAAATACACCAAGCAGCGCACCAAGAGAAGCATTCGGGGGAAGAAGAAACGGGCCCACCAGGAGATTGATTGACCCAAGAATGACTTTAAAATCTAAACTGTGTTGACAAATATCGTGTTTTTACTAAACTTTGAAATAAAAGTTTGCTAGTTATTACCACAGTGTCGGATCTCATTTATTAGAGTTTTCTTTTCACACCATCGGGTGTTTGTCTTCATGTATTGCAATGGTGCGGTTTGCGTTTTCTATTCTTACATACATACCTGTACAACATTTTTTGCACATTTCTTTGCTTTGCTTTGTGTCTAACCTCGCTCTTATATGCTCAATGTTTGTGCACATGTATGTGGCTGTTTTAAGTGCAGACAATTTTGCTACCATCACAGTGTGTTTTGTTGACATTACTCTATTCTTATGTGCTGCCTTGTTACAATTTTCTTTATTCTTATTTGAATAACTACTAAACAATTCGTATAAAGAATTCATCCAAGAAACTTTTATCTCGATCGCACTCAATCTGAAACGTTCACCTCAAACTGCTAACCCAATGTAGCAAAAAATCTGTACGTGATGGAGCAAATTGGTTACCAGATTTGGATTCAGCGCACCAAAAAACGTAAAAATCAATCGAAACATTAGAGGCAGTTTAAAAAAAAAATTTTTTTAGTGTACCTGTGTAGTTGATCCAAGTAGGTTAAAGTTATTCACGATTTCAATTTCTTCTCCTTCGACGATGAACCTGTTGATTATGCCAGTTGTCATGATCTTTGCCTTCTTTACATTAAGGAGCAAGGCCCATTTTGAGACTATGTTCTTTGATTGTGAGAAGCAAATGTTTCAGATCATCTTCACTTTCCGCCAGTAATGTGGTATCATCAGCATATACTTGAATTATAGTTGTATTTAAGTCTTACCTTCCTCAATTACTTTTGCACCTTTATGTTGGCCTTCTAGCTCCTTCAATTTACAACACAACTCCTGTTCAATGTTCCCTCTAATTTTCTGTAGGCTGTGTGTGCATAAAGTATCAGCTGTGTGCAGCTTTTGAAGGAAGGTTAAATTTTTGTGCGCCACATAACGACACTCTGAGTTATATACTTTAAAATTTGACTACACGTCAGAATACAGTATGTACACCACATTGATTTTAATCTAATTAAATGAAAATAGACGATTACTAAATGAAGCGGGAAATTTCTAGTAATTACAATCATAACTTTTAAATTTTAAGAAGTCTGTGTTTTCTATCAGAATCAGAGCCGTAATTTTTGTGCGCTCTGTTGTAAAGTACGTGCGCTTGCTCAGCGAGGTGTGTGCGCGCGCACACACGCACGCACAGCTTAGAGGGAACAGTGCTCCTATTCCTTGACCCTGTGATAGTGTGGCATGCAATGGGAAGAGGTCTTCTTTACAACATAGGCCATACAGCAGTTAATGGAAACCAAAAGCAGCTTTACTTCTGTCCCAACTTGTTAAATCTCAACTGGTTTTCCTGGACCTTCTTCCAGCCCCAGTTACAGTTCTTACATCCTTTGCACAGCTTGCCTTGGAAGAACCTGGCTCCACGAGCCTCTCTCCCTCCTGCAGCCTGCTGGGTTATTAACCTCTCCCTCCGAGTCATGCCCTCCAACCTCCAAACTCTAGTCTGCATACTCTCTTAAAGGACTGTTGATAATCTCTTTGGAGAGGGACAAGTAACATTCTATATACTCCATTACAAACCCTCTTTTCTGTTTGTAGAAATGCTGCTCGCACTATTAAATGTCCTCTCAACACAGCCTTCAAGCTTTCCTCTGCCTCCTTAACTGCCCTCATCCACACCACATCCCCAAATAGAGCAAGAAGATCCACGGCTATAAACTCTCTAAAAGTCCTGAAGGCACTAACAAATTGCACCACATCTACAGCCAACAGGGCCTTTAGTCTCTGCGCGCCAAGATGTTGGAATGCATTACCCTCTAATATCCGGGCCATCAAGAGCCTAACACAGTTTAGGAAGGCCCTCAAACACCACTTCTTCAGCAAGTACCTCATGGAGATCAATGACACTACCCCCTAAACAAATAATGGAATCTCAACAACATGCCTAGACAGATTCTCTAACCCCAAGTGGTACATATGATTCTATGAAACTTCCTGTTCATATGACTTTACGCAGTTTGTTTTGTAAATAGTTGCCCCTGTTATCCAAGTTTTCTGCCCTGTTATCTGTAAACTCATACGTGTTAACTGTACTGAGCATTTTTGTTCCATGTAAACCGCGCTGATGCCGAATAGTGCGGTATAGAAGAGACTGTAAATAAATTAATAAATAAATAATCCCACAACTTCCCTCCTCTACCCCTGGCACCAAATTAAGCTCTAAAGTGTAGTTAACTCACGTGTAACAGGTGATCTCCAGGAACAGCAGGAATTGAGTCTTCAGATATGGGTATCGTCGGCAACAATGGAGCCCACGCGGGAACACTCCCCAGCGTCCTATAAGAAAGCTTTTGGGAGCATTCCACTGTGTCTGCGCTGCTGCCTTCCCATCACTCCCTCTTCAGTTCGGTTTGCAGCTGAGACAAATTGAGAGAAGGAAAGAGAGAGATAGAGATACAACTCCTAGGGGAGGTGGGAGGGTTGTGAAGACTCAATTCATGCTATATCCAGAGATCACCTGTTAGAGGTGAGTAACTACGCTATCTCCAGGAACAAGCAGGAATGTAGTTGTCACATATGGAGATTCCCAAGCTTAGAGATGCCAGGGAGAAGACTCCATAGAGAGCTACACCCAGGCAGAGGAGGGTCATGATTCCTCCCAAGAATCTCTGGCATCCAAACCCGGGACGAGGAATAGGAATTGTTCTAAGTGTGAAAGAGATGCTGGAGAACAGCTTGACCAAACGAGGCATCCCGACAGGAGTCCTTGTCTAAGCAGCAATGGGCCGCAAAAGTGTGAACAGAGGACCAAGTGGCTGGTTTGCAAATGTCATCGATGGACACCGAGCGAAGGCTGGCCATAGAGGCAGCCATTGCTCTAACATTGGTGCTTAGACATCTTAAAGGAAAGGAGGTGCTCTCAGGTGAAGCTCGTTATCCAAATCAGTCAAACACTAAGGACCTGAGATTAATTAAGCTTCAGGTGAATAAGGTATATTAAACATATTGGGTACAGTTTTATTAGTATAAATATCCATAACAACCCTTAGTAAGTAAAGAACTTAAATATCTAAACACAAGCTTATAACTAAGATGCAGACAGCAGTCCAGCAGCAAGATGGGGGCTTTCTAGTCTTTTGCATTGAGTGTCACGTGTATGATTTTCTCCCAGATGGTGAGAGGTCTTATGTGTGCACTAGGTGCAAAGAGCTCTTTGCTCTCAAGGAAGAAGTCGGTTCTCTAGAGGCTAGAGTAGCAGACTTGGAGGACAAAAGAAAGACAGAGGTACATAGACGAGACCTACAGGGATACAGTCCTGAAGTCCCACCTCCAGTCTGGCAGCATCCCTGTTGACATGGAGGAGACAAGTCACGTGACAGGAGAGCATCACCCTGGTGTGGCAGGAAGTGTTCCTGTAATGAGGACCTGTCCTCCAGGTGATGTAAAATCCTCTTGCGCCAAGGAAGTTTCTCCAGGGCCATGTGCCCATGAGGGAAGGATTAGGACAGCCGTTATAGTTGGCGATTCGATCATTAGGCACGTAGATAACTGGGTGGCTGGTGGACGTGAGGATCGCCTGATAACATGCCTGCCTGGTGCGAAGGTAGCGGACCTCACGCGCCACCTAGATAAGGTCTTAGATAGTGCTGGGGAGGAGTCTGCTGTCTTGGTACATGTCGGTACCAATGACATAAGAAAATGTAAGGAGGTTCTGGAGGCTAAATTTAGGCTTTTAGGTAGGAAGTTGAAATCCAGAACTTCCAGTGTAGCGTTCTCCGAAATGCTTCCCGTTCCACGCGCAGGACCCAAAAAGGCAGGCAGAGCTCCGGAGTCTCAATGCGTGGATGAGACGATGATGCAAGGATGAGGGTTTTAGATTTGTTAGGAACTGGGGAACATTCTGGGGAAAGGAGGGGCTCTTCCAAAGGGATGGGCTTCACCTTAACCAGGATGGAACCAGGCTACTGGCATTAACCTTTGAAAAGGAGAGAGAGCAGCTTTTAAACTAGATAATAAGGGACAGACGACAGTCGCCCAAGAGCACATGATTCGGAAGAATGTATCTTTAAAGGATACTACCAAAAAACAGAGAGGTTCCAAAAAAGAAAAAAAAAGGAGTATAAGTAGCCCAAATGCCCTTGAGTATGGAGCAGACAGAGCTTAAAGATCCCAAATTACACATGCCTACCAATAGCCAGATTAATATGAATAAAAACAGTCTCTAAAATGCTTGTATGCAAATGCTAGAAGTCTAAAAAATAAGATGGGAGAGTTAGAATATATAGCACTAAATGAGAGGTTAGATATGATTGGAATATCAGAGACATGGTGGAAGGAGGACAACCAGTGGGACACTGATACCTGGGTACAAACTATATCATAATGATAGAGCTGATCAAATTGGTGGAGGGGTTGTGCTCTATGTTAGAGAGGTTATTGAGTCAGAAAGGATTAAAGTTTTGCAGGAAACAAAATTTGCTGTAGAATCTCTATGGATTGAAATTCCATGTAAAAAGGGGAAAGCGATGGCAGTGGGGGTGTACTATCGACCGCCTGGCCAGAATGAACAAATGGATGATGAAATGCTCAAAGAAATCAAGGAAGCTAACAAATGCTACAGCGCAGTAATAATAATGGGTGATTTCAATTACCCCAGTATTGACTGGGGTAATTGAAATCATGCTAGGGAGATAAAGGTCCTAGATGAAATAAATGACTGCTTCTTGGAGCAACTGGTTCATGAACCGACCAGAGGGGAAGCCATATTGGACCTAATCCTTAATGGAACACCAGATCTAGTGCAAGAGATAAAGGTGTTGGGGCCACTTGGCAATAGTGATCATAGCATGATCGCATTTGATTTAATTAGTGGAGGAGGGATAGTAAGGAAATCCACAGTACTACCTTTTAATTTTCGAAAGGGAGACTATGATAAAATGAGGAAAATATAGTTAAGAAAAAACTAAAAGGAGCAGTTGCAAAGGTTAAAGACTTACATCAAGCTTGGGTGTTGTTTAAAAATACTATCTTGGAAGCCCAAGCCAGCTTTATTCCACGCTTTAAGAAAAGTGGAAGGAAATCAAAAAAACTGCCAGCATGGTTTAAAGGTGAGGTCAGAGAGGCTGTTGCCAAAAAAGCATCTTTCAGGAAATGGAAAAGAGCCAAACGACGAAACCTGGAAACACCACAAGCACTGGCAAGTCAAATGCAAGGCATTGATAAAGCAGGCAAAGAAAGAATTTGAGAGGAAGCTTGCTGCGGAAGCAAAAACGTGAAATAAAGATTTTTTCAAGTACATTCGCAGCAAAAAACCTGTGAGAGAGTCAGTTGGTCCATTAGATGATAGAGGCGTTAAAGGGGCACTAAGAGGTGACAAGGCGATAGCAGAGAGACTGAATGAATTCTTTGCTTCGGTCTTTACTGAGGAAGATATAGGGATGTTACCCATGACTGAAGTGGTATTTAAAGGTGCGGAAGAATTGAAGGAAATAATCGATACATCGGGAAGATGTATTACAACTATTAGATAAACTGAAGAGTAGCAAATCACCTGGGCCGGATGGTATACATCCAAGGGTGTTGAAAGAACTGAAATATGAGATTGCAGACCTGCTATTAGTAATCTGTGAACTATCATTAAAATCATCTCTAATTCCTGAAGATTGGAGGATAGCCAATGTAACACCAATTTTTAAAAAGGGTTCCAGGGGTGATCCGGGAAACTACAGACCGGTGAGCTTGACGTCAGTACCGGGAAAAATGGTAGAAACCATCATAAAGAATAAAATTATTCAGCATTTAGATAGTCATGGCCTAATGGGAGACAGCCAACATGGCTTTAGACAAGGAAGATCTTGCCTTACTAATCTGTTATGTTTTTTTGAAGGTGGGAATAAACAGGTGGACAAAGGTGAGTCGGTTGATATAGTGTATCTGGACTTTCAGAAAGCCTTTGACAAGGTCCCTCATCAGAGACTTTTGGCAAAACTAAAGAGTCATGGGATAGGAGGCAGTGTACTACTGTGGATCAGAAACTGGTTAAAAGATAGAAAGCAGAGGGTAGGGCTAAATGGCCAATTTTCCCAATGGAGAAAGGTGAATAGTGGTGTACCCCAGGGATCTGTGCTGGGTCCGCTGCTTTTTGACATATTCATAAATGACCTGGAAAGTGGAATAACGAGTGAGGTTATCTATTTTGCAGATGACACAAAACTATTTAAAGTTGTTAAAACCCAAGAGGATTGTGGAAAATTGCAAGAGGATCTTGATAAATTGGAAGACTGGGCATCAAAATGGCAGATGAAATTTAATGTGGACAAGTGCAAAGTTATGCACCTAGGGAAGAACAACCCAAACTATGGTTACACGATGCAAGGTTCCACTTTAGGAACCACCACACAAGAAAAAGATTGTGGATAACATGTTAAAACCCTCGGCCCAGTGTGCAGCGGCGGCCAAGAGAGCAAATAGAATGCTAGGTATCATAAGGAAAGGAAAGGAATGGAAAATAAAACAAAAGATATTATAATGCCTCTATATCGTTCCATGGTGAGACCGCACCTTGAATATTGTGTGCAATTCTGGTCGCCCTATCTTAAAAAGGATATAGCGATTTTAGAAAAGGTTCAGAGAAGAGCCACCAAAATGGTAAAGGGGATGGAAGGATACTCCTATAAAGAAAGGCTAAAAAGGTTAGGGCTCTTTAACCTGGAAAAGAGACGGCTGAGGGGAGATATGACAGAAGTCTATAAATTAATGAACGGAGTGGAACGGGTAAACGTAGATCGATTGTTTACGTTATTAGAATATAGAAAGACTAGGGGACATGCAATGAAGCTACAGGGTAAACTATTTAAGACTAATAAAAGAAAATATTTTTTCACTCAACGTGTAATCAAACTCTGGAATTTGTTACCGGAGGATGTAGTTAAGGCTGTTAGTGTAGCTGGGTTTAAAAAAGGTTTGGACAAGTTCCTGGAGGAAAAGTCCATAAAACCATTATTAAGAAGGGACCCAGGATATCAATGCTTGACCCAGTACAAGCATTGTGGAACCTGTGTCTTTTGGGGAAACTGCTAGGTACGTATGACCTAGATTGGCCACTGTTGGAAACAGGATACTGGGCTTGATGGACCTTGGTCTGACCCAGTAAGGCATATCTTATGTTCTTACTGTGAGCTGTGACATGACCTTCAAGACTCTCATAGGTAAAGGATATGCAGTCTGCGATCCACCTGAAGAGTGTTCTCTTGGAGACTGGTAATCCCAGGTGGCTAGAATCAAAGGCAACAGAAGCTAAGAAGATGTTCTATGCTGCCTAGTTCTGACGGTAAAAGGTTAAAGTGTGAAGATTCCTTTCTGCATTCGAGGCATGAGGCCTAGGGAAGAAGACAGGAAGATAAACTGGCTGGTTTAAATGAAACGGCGAAACCACCTTTGGCATAAAATGAGGACGAGTCCTAAGGACTACTTTATCATGGTGGAACCTTGTGTAAGGAGGATCAGCCACTAAAGCTTGTAGCCCACTGATGCATATTGCAGAAGTAAGGGCAATTAGTAAGATTATGTTCCAGGAAAGAAGCTTTAGGGATGTAGTGGCTAAGGGCTCGAATGGTGGCTTCATGAGCTGTCCTAAGATGAGATTTAAGTCCCATGCCACAGATGGTGGCTTAATGGGAGGCTTAGCTAAGAGTAGACCTCTCATGAATCATGCTACAAGCGGTTGACAGGAGAGACAGGTTGTCCATCAAAGGGCTTGTGAAAAGCCACAACGGCACTAAGGTGGACTCTTACTGAATTGGTCTCGAGACCAGAGGATGAAAGATGGAGGAGATACTCCAGTAATGCCTCTACAGGAACTGAAAAAGGATTAAGTTCCTTATTTGAACACTAGATAGAGAACCTTTTCCACTTAAAGGCATAAGCCCACCTTGTGGAAAGTTTCCTTGAGGCCAGAAGGATATCCTTAACCTGTTGAGAGAGGTTGACATCCTGGAATTCTAAGCTCTCAGCAACCATGCTATCAGGTGCAAAAACTGAGGATTCGTGTGCAAAAGCATCCTGTCCTCCTAGGATGAAGATCTGGAGCACATTCCAAGTTCAGAGGCCTGGCTTGAGAGAGACTTAGAAGCAGTGGATACCACGTCTGTCGTGGCCAGCATGGGGCTATGAGGATCATATGGTCCCTGTCTCTCTGGAGTTTGAACAGAGTCTTGGGAATGAGGGGAATGGGTGGGTAGGCAGGCATACAGGAAGTCCTGACCCCCAGTGGAGGTGGAAAGCATCCCTTGTCTGACTGTTCCAAGCCAGAATTCTGGAACAGAAAAATCGGGGAAGTTTGGCATTTTGAGGACTTGCAAATAGGTCTATATCTGGGGTTCCCCAGATTCGAAAGATTCGAGCAGTCTGTTCTGAATGAAGAGACCACTCGTTTGGCAGCAGCACTCGACTGAGTTTGTCTGCCAGGAGATTCTGTGTGCCTGAGAGATACACCACCAGTAGGTGACTCTTAAGTCCTCTTGCGAAAGACCAGAGGTGTAGAGCTTCATTGCACAACGCCTGAGAGCCAGTTCTACTCTGTTTGTTTACGTAGAACATGGCTACCCGACAGTCCTTGTCCAGATGGACAGTCTTGTAGCGCAGATGGTCCTGAAAAACACAAAAGAGCGTAGAAGATGGCTCTGAGCTCCAGTAGATTTATGTGAAGACAAGTCTCCTGTTTGGTCCAGGAATGGAGAGAGCCCCCCCCCAAACCTGACTTGGACACATCCATCGTCAAGGTAGCTTGGTGCAGTGGCTGCTGAAAAGGTGACCCTAAAAGAATGTTTTCCAGTGTTTGCCACCACTGAAGGGACGAGATAAGGTGTGCAGAGTTTCTGACTTTGTCCCTCAGACGACCTGACACCTGTATCCACTGAGAGAATAGGGTCCACTGAGCTTCTCACGTGTGTAGGCGAGCATAGGGGACCACATGTACAGTGGACGCCATATGCCAGCAACTGAAGCATTTCTCAAGCAGTCAGGAATGTTTTCATAGCTGCTTGAGATGCCAGTTGAACTATGTGAGTGCAGCGAGGTTGTGGCAGGAAAGCCTTGTGTCTAAAAGAGCCCTATGAACTCTAGAGACTGAGAAGGGGTGAGATGGGATTTTGGGAGATTTATGACCAATCCTAGATATTGCATGATTTGCATCGTGCAGGAAAGAGCTGAGCTGGCTTCTGGAGCTGTTGATGCAAGGATTAGTCAGTCGTCCAAGTACATAAGAACATAAGATATGCCATACTGGGTCAGACCAAGGTCCATCAAGCCTAGTATCCTGTTTCCAGCAGTGGCCAATCTAGGTCATAAGTACCTAGCAGTTTCGACAAAAGAGACACAGGTTCCTCAATGCTTGTATTGGCTCAAGCAGTGTTATCTCGGGTCCCTTTTAATAATGGTTTATGGATCTTTCCTCCAGGAACTTGTCCAAACCTTTTTTAAACTCAGCTACACTAAGGTGAAATTAGACTTACCTGCTAATTGTTGTTCCTTGAGGAACTCCAGTCTAGTCCCGAAATCAGGAGTTGTCAACCTCTCACAGCAGCTTGGAGACTGAGAAACTTCATTTCTGTGACATCACGGGTACATAAGCTGATACCCCTCCTGTATACACCAGTAACCTATTGACAAAGCAGACTTCCCGGAGCAACAAGTAATCGAAACATTGCAACCCATCTATCAATTTAACTAGAGAATTATAAGTACACTTTACTCTTCCATTACAGTTAATGGCCAACAGACACCCAGGCCCAAACTCTGCTATAGTGACAGGCCCAGGACCACTCCCCGATTCACCTCCGATCCCACCCTACCAAGAAAAAACCTGAAGCCCGTACACCATACCAGTGGCTTACCTGTAACACTGACGCTTCCGGCTATGGTCTACCGAACCTCTCCGGGCGGGATACGGGACTAGACTGGAGTTCCTCAAGGAACAACAATTAGCAGCTAAGTCTAATTTCACCTTCCTTATCGTCCCTCCAGTCTAGTCCCGAAATCAGGAGATGTAACAGAGCAATGAAAATCCTCAGGGTGGGACCCCGTAGACCAGCCTGAAGCACCGCCGATCCAAAAACAGCATCCCTGCCCATCTGGACATCCAGACGGAAAGGCTTAAAGGAATTGAGAGATGAGCAAGTAGCCGCCTTGCAAATCTCCGCTGCCGGCACAAAACCACTCTGCCCAAGAGGCCACCTGAGCTCTAGTAGAATGCACCCGAAGCCCTCCTGGCTCCTCCTTACCCTTCAGGAGATACGCCGACGCTATGGCCTCCTTCACCTAACGGGCAATGGAAGACTTAGACGCTGCTTCGCCTTTACGAGGCTCCGCAAACAAAACAATCTGACTTACAAAAACCAGCTGTCCGACTCACATAGCCCTTCAACGCACGACCCACGTCTAATCGATGCAACTGATCCGCATGCTGTTCTGCCCCGCCAGCCCTAAACACCGGCAAAGAAAGAACCTAATTCACATGAAATGCCGACACCACCTTTGGCAGGAAGGACGGCACCGTTCTCAAAACCACCTTCGAATCCAAAAAGGACAGAAAAGGCTTCCGACAGGACAACGCCTGCAACTCGGAGATCCGCCGAGCCGAACAAATAGCCACCAAGAAAACCACTTTGAGGGTAAGATCTTTCAAGGACGCCCTGGATAGTGGCTCAAAGGGCTCCCTAACTAGCGCCCTCAAGACTAAAGGGAGATCCCAAGGCGGCACCACCTGTAATCGAGGAGGCTGCAAGAGCGACACCGCCTTCAAGAAACTCTAAGGTTTAAGGTTTAATCATTTGATAAAAACCGCCTTTCTGTAACAATCAAGGCGGTGTACAATAATAAAATACATAAAAATTTTGGCCAGAGCCAGAAAAGGAAAGGAAATATACAAATTTGTAAAGGACAGAGGACAAAAGTACAGGAGGTACAGGACAGGATACAAGAGGCAGATAAGTACACTAAGGGTAAACTCATACAAAAGGAGAAGGAACGTTAAATGCTAGGGAGAAGAGATGGGTTTTGAGGTTTTGTTTGAAGATGGTATATTGTGATTCCAGGCGGAGAGAGGAGGGGAGAGAATTCCAATGAGCAGGACCGGCAAAGTAAAACACAGAGAGACGGGTAAGCTGCAGGTGGGCACGGGAAGGGGAGGGAAGGGCAAGACGATTAAGATGGAAAGAGCGAGGTGTATACCGAGGGGAATGGAAGGAAAGAAGATCAGTCAGATAAGATGGAGTACTGGTGTGGTAGACTGTGTAGCAGGGTCAATAACTTAAACTGAAAGCGAAACGGAACTGGCAACCAATGAAGATGGAAGAGTAAGGGAGTGACATGATCCCGAAGAGTGGAGTGTGTGACAAGACGTGCAGCAGTATTCTGTATTCTTTGAAGCCTAGCTACCTGGTTTTTGGGAAGACCGAGAAACAGTGCATTGGAAAAATCCACCCGTGACATAACTAAGGATAGCACCAGTGTAGACAGAGCAGAGGAAGAGAGAAAAGGGCGAATTGAGCGAATTTGACGAAGAAAAAAGAAAGAAGTTTTAGTAATATGGGAGATATGAGAACGAAAGGAAAGATCTGAATCAAAGTGAACACCTAGGTACCGAAATGTAGAAACCAGTGGGACTGGGGAATCAGAGAAAGAAGGGGCTAGAGAGAGAGGGGGATCACCATGAGTAAACCAAATAGCAAGAGTCTTAGTAAGATTGAGGTGAAGACAGTTAGTAGTGAGCCAGTTCGCAACAGATGAGAGACAAGAATTCAAAGGAGTGAGATCAGGACAGGAAGGAGAGGTGTGATGAAGTAAGAGAATATCATCGGCATAGAAGAAAGCTGAAATACCTGACTGCTGTATGAGAAGAGCAAGGGGAGCCAGAAAAAGATTGAAAAGAAGGGGGGCGAGAACAGAGCCCTGTGGAACCCCACAAGGAAGGTGCTGTGGATCAGAAGAGGGAAGAATGGATGAGGAAGGGAGGACTGTACAAGAACGAGAGGAGAGAAAAGAGTGAAACCAGTGGTAGACAGTGCTACAGAGACCAGCTTCCCGAAGCCGGTGAAGAAGAAGAGAGTGATCAACTAAGTCAAAAGCCGCTGAAAGATCCAAAGCAACCGCCACCGAAATGTCACCTCGATTGTGAGCTACATGCAATGCATTAGTGAAGGCCAGAAGAACGGTGTCGACGCTATGCCCAGAGCGGAAACCTGATTGACGGGGGTGAAGAAAATTAATAGAATCTAAGTGATGGGAAAGTTGTGCAAAAACAAACTTCTCCAGGAGCTTAGACAGGAAAGGAAGGTTAGAAACAGGACGATAGTTGGAAGGAAGGGAGGGGTCAAGGGAGGGATTCTTCAAGATGGGACGAACCAACGCGTGCTTCCAGGAGCTAGGAAAAATCCCTGTGGAGAGACTAGAGTTGAACATGGTGAGGATATAAGGGAGGACACCCAAGGAGGGAGTGAGGAGCCAAGAGGAGGGAATAGGATCAAGTGAGCAGGAGGTCTTTCTAGAAGAAGAGATAAGATGATGAAATTCAGGTGCAGTGATGGGCGAGAAGGTAGCCCAGAAGTGAGAGAGCTGAGAGACAGGCGGTGGCGAAGGAACAGGGGGTGGGGGAGTGATAGGAGCAGGACATGAGGGTAAAGAGTCTCTCAAGGAGGCAACCTTTGAGATAAAGAAAGAAGCCAATTGCGTAGGGGAGGGAGAGAACTGGATAGTAGGAGTTGACGAAGGGGTAAGTAGAGAAATAAGGGAGCGGAGGGTGGAATAAAGATGGCAGGTTTGGTTGGGAGCATGTGAAATGGCATTTGAAAAGAAGTCACGTTTAGCGGAGTGGAGTTGAGAGCGGTAGAAAGAGTGATGGGATTTGAAAACAGATAAGTTAGCGGGAGAAGGGTCCATACGCCATAGTCGTTCGGCCCTCCGGAGGTGTGTACGTAAGAGCCGCAGACCATTATGGAACCAAGGA
This sequence comes from Ichthyophis bannanicus, assembly GCA_033557465.1. NCBI lineage: Eukaryota > Metazoa > Chordata > Amphibia > Gymnophiona > Ichthyophiidae > Ichthyophis > Ichthyophis bannanicus. The sequence goes on from CM066032.1 coordinate 1,138,079,664, forward strand.
TGAGAGGGACATCGACGAGATGGCCGAGGACGTAAAGGGGCTAAAAGGTCAAGAGTGGCGGAAAGGATGGAGGACCAAAGAGCAGCTTGAGAATTAGGCGAAAGAAGTGAAAAATCATTGGGCAGAAGCTCAGAAGCAGGGGGAAACTTTTGTAATGTGAGAGGAGTAAGAGCTCGGGATAAGTGCACTGGGAATGATGGGGCGTTAGAGACCGGAGCAGTAGAAGATGAGACACCTAAGGGGGGAACAGGACAGGGTAAGATAAAAATGATCTGTCCATGGAAGGGACGTGGCGGACAGAGCCGATAAGGTAAGAGGAGGAAGCGGAGGAAGCGGAGGACAAAAACAAATCAAGGGTATGACCAGCTTGATGAGTTGGGACGGTGACATGCTGGATTAGGGAAAGATCCTGGAGGAATGAAAGAAAAGAATGCTCCCTCGTTGAGGAGGGAGCATCCATGTGGAGATTAAAGTCACCTGCTATAATTAAATGGGGGAAAGCTAGAGAAACAGTGATTGTTAACAGAAGAACATCCCACAATTGAAGGCGAAGGGCAGGAGGGGAATAGATGAGAAGAACATGAATAGAAGGGGAAGTATGGAGGCGAAGTAGAAGAGCTTCAGCATAATGCAGTGACGGGGAAGAAATTAACGTATAGAGAAAGAAGGATAAAGAATGGCAGCCATGCCGCCACCGGACCGCCCAAGGCGAGGGACGGAGGCTGCAGAGAAGCCAGGGGGGAGACAGCGCGCGAGAAGAGCGTCCTCGCCATCACGGAGCCAAGTCTCCGTGAGGAGGGTAATTCCAGGAGGGGATCTAAGAACTAGATCTTGAATAAGAAGAGATTTGGTACGGAGGGACCGACAGTTTAGAAGGCCAATAGAAAAGGGAGTCCAGGAGGGATTAGAGAGGACAGAAGAGGGAAGGGAAGAGGACAAAGAAAGAGGGCATGAACGTAGATTGGTACTACAGCGAAAGCATTGATTAGGGGGTTTATCAGGCCGCCTGCCCCAGAATACAGGAATAGAGGCCATAGAGCAGAGAGGACAAGACAGAGGGGAGTAGGGAAGAGACACTACTGAAGATGCTAGTCCGGGAGCAGGCCCGAGTGGTGGCAGGAGGAATGCAGGTAGAGAATGTAACTCACCAGAAGAAGAGGTGTTAAGGACAGCAAAAAGCAGACCTATCCAGCTTAAAAACAAAAGGGGGCCTTCGCTGCCGGAGCAGCCCCAAGGAGCGCACCTCCAGCAACTTTGCCCCTGTAACAGGACAACGCTGCTAACTGCACTCGCAATGAGGAAGCCACCAGGCCCTTTTGAAAACCGTCCTGCAAGAACGATAACACCTGCGGGAGAGACACTTTTAGCGCTACAATCTGCCTACTCTTGCACCAATCTTCGAAAATTCGCCACACTCAAACATAAGCCAACGACGTTGACCTGCGACGAGCCTTTAGCAAGGTGGAAATCACCGCCAACGAATAACCCTTCGCCATCATCCTTGCCCTTTCAAGAGCCAAGCCGTAAGCGAGAATCGAGCTACCTTGGGCATGCGCAAGGGACCCTGCGACAGCAGGTCGTCAACTACCAGCCTCATGAGGTCTGCGTACCATGGCCTCCTTGGCCAGTCCGGCGCGATCAAGACCACCAGGCCCCTGTGCCTTTCCACGCGCTGCAACACGCGACCGATCAGCACCCATGGCGGGAACACATACAAAAGATGGCCCTCCGGCCAAGACTGAAGGAGCGCATCCAGGCCTTCCGACATCTGCTTCTTCCTCCTGCTGAAGAAACAACTCACCTGCGCCGACTGAAAGGTGGCCATCAGATCCATGAGAGGCGTACCCCAGCGCCGCACCAGCATCGCAAACACTTCCGGATGAAGCGCCCACTCCCCCGGGTCCACCTTCATCCGGCTCAAAGACGGCCTGCACATTGTCTACCCCGGCAACATGCGCTGCTGACAACGCTTCTAAGTTTTCTTCGGCCCACTCGAACAAACCCTGCGCTTCCGTCTCGAGCGGTACGCTGCCCGTCCCGCCCTGCCGGTTGATGTATGCCACCGCCGTTCCGTTGTCGGAGAACACTCGAACGGCCCTCCCTTGGAGATAAGGCTGAAACTCGCACAGAGCTAGGGCTACCGCTCTCAATTCTAACCTGTTGATTGACCAGCCCTTCTCCTGCTCGGTCCATTGTCCTTGAGCGAACCTTCTTTGAAAGTGAGCCCCCCAGCCGAACAGACTGGCGTCCGTTGTCAGCGTCTGCCACTCCGGAGACTCCAATGGCATGCCCTTCGAGACACTCGGGTCGTAACCACCAGCGCAGAGCCTCGTGCGCCTCCGGAGGACACGGAAGAGCGGTCGACAAGGAGTCGGTTTGGTGAGACCACCTCTGCAATGGCCTCATGTGGGCCCGCGCCTACGGCACCACCTCGAGGGTCGCCGCCATCATTCCGAGCACCTGAAGGTAATGCCAAGCCGTGGGCCGCCTCCTGCAAAGAAACTGGCGTACCAGAATGCGCAACGTTACCGCCCGCTGCCGCGGAAGCAACACTCTCCCCAACCTGGTGTCGAAGTGTGCTCCCAGATACTGCAGATTCTGCGACGGGGTCAACTTGCTCTTCACTCTGACCACCCAACCGAGGCTCTCTAGGAAGTCTACCACCCTGGCTGTAGCCACTGCGCTCTCTTCCCTGGACTTTGCCCTGATCAACCAATCGTCCAGATAAGGATGCACCAAAACACCCTCCTTGCGCAAGGCTGCCGCCACTACCACCATGACCTTGGTGAACACCCAGGCCGAACGGCAAAGCCTGAAACTGAAAATGCCCCATCGGGAGCGCGAACCTGAGAAACCTCTGATGCTGCTGCAATATAGGTATGTGCAGATACGCTTCCGCGAGATCCAGGGACGTAAGGAACTCTCCTTTGCGCACCACCACGATGACGGACTGCAACGTCTCCATCCAAAAATGAGATACGTGGAGACAACGATTCACCTTTTTGAGGTCTAAAATCGGCCGATAGGCCCCTTCCTTCTTTGGTACTATGAAATAAATGGAGTACTGACCACAGCCTAACTGGTCTGGAGGCATCGGCACTATGGCCCGGAGATCCAACAACCTCTGTACCGTCTCCCCGACTGCCCTGCGTTTGAACCGGGCGTTGCAGGGAGACTGCACAAAGGAGTCTGTCACCGGGCGCCGCAACTCTAACGCATACCCTTCTCGAATCACCTCCAGCACCCACTGATCTGAGGTAACCTGGACCCAGGCAGGATAAAACTCCCGTAAACGCTCCCCCACGGGGACGCTTCCTGCCCGGGCCCCCCTGACTTCATTGGGCTTTACGGACACTGCCGAAAGAGGCAGACGAGGAGGCTGCCGCCCCAAAGCCTCTGCCTGCCCCTCGGAAACCCCAAAACCCCTGGTTCCTATAGGGAAAACGGGTCCTCTGACTCTGCCCAAATCAAGGGGAACGAAAATGCCGAAACTCCCTCTGCTGCCCCTTAGGCAGTGAAGGCGCTCTCCCTTGCTTCGGCTTATCCTCCGGGAGACGACCGCCCTTGGACTCACCCAAGTCCTTAACAATCTTATCCAAATCCTCCCCAAACAGGAGTTTCCCCCGGAAAGGAAGCTTACTGAGGCGAGCCTTAGACCAGCGTTTTTCAACCACTGTGCCGCGGCACACTAGTGTGCCGTGAGATATTGTCTGGTGTGCCGTGGGAAAAATTCCAATTTCATCCGTAACATGTGGCCTCGGCTCACAAATTAGGGTTGCCAACCGGCCGGTTTTCAGCCGGCCTGGCCGGTTTTTCCATGGCCAGGCCGGCTGCCGGCACAGTTGTAAAACCGGCCATTGAAAAGCCGGTTTTTTGCTCTGGTCGCAAGATCGGGAGCGGCCAGAGCAAAAAACCGGCTTTTGTGCCGAAGTGCGCGGCGCAAACGCGATTCCCTATAGCAGTGCAGCTGCTGGTTCTGCTTTGTACAGAGCAGCGGCTGCACTACACTTACATTGAAAAGTAAAGAGAAACTGTGTCAGGAGCCCTCCGATCATGCAGAGCCTGAGGAAGTGATGTCATGGGGGCGGGCTCCTCACAGGCTGTCTTTCCTTTTCAAATTAACTTTAGCTGCAATAAAGTTAATTTGAAAAGGAAAGACAGCCTGTGAGGAGCCCGCCCCCATGACATCACTTCCTCGGGCTCTGCGATGACCAGAGGGCTCCTGACACCGTTTCTCTTTACTTTTCAATGTAAGTGTAGTGCAGCTGCTGCTCTGTACAAAGCAGAAGCAGCGGCTTGGGCAGAGGGGTGTGTGTGTGTGTGTGAGTGAACCAGCAAGGGGGGGGGGGTGGTGTGAGTGAACCAGCAAGGGGGGGGGGGTGTTGTGAGTGAACCAGCAAGGGGGGGGGGGGGCGATGGTGTGAGTGACCCAGCAGGAGGGGTGAGTAAGTGACAGGGGGGTGGGTGAGTGAACCAGCAGTGGAGGGGGGGGGGTGGTGTGAGTGAACCAGCAGGGGAGGGGGGTTGGTGTGAACCAGCAGGGGAGGGGGGGTTGGTGTGAGTGTTTGATTCCTATTCAAGAGAATTACTTTATATATAGTCAATATAGGCACAGAGGTAAATTTTTTTAACATTTTCTAATAGTGGTGTGCCTCGTGATTTTTTTCATGAAAAAAGTGTGCCTTTGCACAAAAAAGGTTGAAAAACACTGCCTTAGACGAACTGTCCGCCGCCCAATTACGCAGCCACAGATAACGCCGAGCTGCCACTGCCGAAGACATACTCTTGGACAGGCCCCTAATAAGGTCATACTGGATATCCGCGAGGTAGGCCGCCCCCGACTCCAACTTTGCTGCCTCCTCGGCCACGCCGTCCGCCTGATCCACCTGAATACGCTGTACCCAGTGAAGACATGCTCTCGCCACCCACGCCCCACAAATGGACGCCTGAAACAAAAGCACATTGACCTCAAAGACCTGCTTTAACAAAGTCTCCAGCTTCCGGTCCTGACTATCCTTGAGGGCCGCACCCCCCTCAACCGGAATAGTCGTCTTCTTGGTGACCGCTGATACCGCCGCATCAACCCGGGGATACTTAAAATAACTCCTTATCCTGCTCCAGAAGGGGGTACAGTCGTGCCATAACCTGAGACCCATTTAGAGAGCTGTCTCGGGGATGTTCCATTCCTCCTGAATCATCTCCCAAAACACCCTATGTACCGGGAAAACCCGCTGGGTCTTTCGGAAAGCCTGCAACAAAGGGTCCTCCAGGGCTGACTCCTCCGCCTGCACCCCGGCGGGCATATTAAGAGCCTTGAGAGTCTCAGAAATGAGCACGGGCAACTCCTCCCTGCAAAAAACCCGAACTACACTGGCCTGTTCCTCCTGGTCTGCAATCTCGCCTTCCTCCAACTCTTCCTCGAACTCCAAGTCCGGATCCTCCGAACGGTCCCCCTCTGAGAAGACGGAATCCCTCTCCGCTCTGGACCGCTTCACAACCGAAGCGGACTCGCCTGCTGCCAGAGGAGAACCCAGACTCTTTCCCCCCTGGGACGATTCGGCAGCCGCTGAAGTAGGCCCTCCGGCGGCTGCCCTGAGCGCTCGCTGTATAACTGCCACGAATTTTGGGGAAAAAATGGCCGCCAAACCTCCTGCTAGCAGGGCTTGCGGCCCACAGACATCCGAAACTGACGAGGAAGTGCCAGGGATGGGCTCTGGCGACGGGGGCGAGGGGACCCCTGATCACCCATAGCGACCTTGGGGACGTCCACCCCGCCGTCTGCACTCTTGCACCGCACCACCGACTCCTCTGCGCAGCCCTTGCAGATGCCGGCCTCTGAAAGCGTGCTACGCTTTGCCCCGCAAAGCAAACAGAGTGCTTTTGGAGACATCTGCTCACCCCCAGATCCCAGCTAACAAGGCCCTCAGGAAAGAAGCCTCTGCATGCACACCAACCTAATAAAACAGGGGGGTGTTTCCCTTTATGTAACAGTTTCGTTCTTTTTTGTTTTTATTTTTTTCCCAACCACACACTCACCAAATCTGAGCAGGGACCTCCCCCCACTGTCCCCCCCTGACAAAGGGCAGCTGAAACGAGGCACCCCGCTCACCGGAGACCGAAGAAATGAGCCGCTCACAAAAAACGGCCGTTTCCCGCACACCCAACACACGGCACGGCCTGCACTCCCCGGCCGCGTGTCACTGCGCCTACGTCTCCCGCCTAACGTCCCGCTCAAAAGCACACCTACCTTTCGCGGGCAGCCCTACACCCGCGGCACTCTATCGCCAGCGCGAGAGCTGCCGCTTCGGGCTGAGCGGGTGTCCTTTCCGCCGACGGACCCGAGGTGAGTGGCTCCGCCCCAAATGCTGACAGGCCGCTGACCTCCGCGGCCCGATAGCACAGGCAGGCAGCACCTCTGCACTCGCTACGGGCCGCTCTCACCACAAGCTCATCCTTTCACCGTCGCTCAAGGGAACCGCTGTCCCCGAACACTTGGCCCAGCACCGATCCTCCCCCCCCCCCCCCCCCGGAGCCGCCAGGTAAAAGGAGAGAGAGGAAGAGGCTGAAGGACGCAGCCGCAACTAAAAACTAGTGAGGGAGCCCCCCCAACCATAAGGGAAGAGCCAAGTGCAGCTTTATATCCCCCCCCCCCTTTTTTTTTTTTTTTTTTTACACAAAGAAACCCAATTCATTTAAAGTAATCTAAACTAAAGGTCCTTAATTGCTCCTCCAGTGAGCCCCCATCAGGCTCACGCCAACCTCCAGCTTCTTGGAGACTGAGAGAACTGGTGTATACAGGAGGGGTATCAGCTTATGTACCCGTGATGTCACAGAAATGAAGTTTCTCAGTCTCCAAGCTGCTGTGAGAGGTTGACAACTCCTGATTTCGGGACTAGACTGGAGGGACGATAAGGAACAGCTCTTACTACATCCGCCGGTAACAAATTCCAGAGTTTGATTACACGTTGAGTGAAAAAATATTTTCTCTTACTAGTCTTAAATAGGTTATCCTGTAGCTTCATTGCATGTCCCCTAGTCTTTTTATATTCTGACGATGTAAACAATTGACTACGTTTACCTGTTCCACTCCATTCATTAATTTATAGACCTCTATCATATCTCCTCAGCCATCTCTTTTCCAGGTTGAAGAGCCCTAACCTTTTTAGCCTCTCTTCATAGGAGTATCCTTCCATCCCTTTTACCATTTTGGTGGATCTTCTCTATACCTTTTCTAATAACTCTATATACTTTTTAAGATATGGCGACCAGAATTGCACATCATATTCAAGGTGCAGTCGCACCATGGAACGATACAGAGGCATTATAATATCCTTTGTTTTCTTTCCCATTCCTTTCCTTATGATACCTAGCATTTTATTTGCTCTCTTGGCTGCCGCTGCACACTGGGCGGAGGGTTTTAACATGTTATCCATGGTGATGCCTAAATCTTTTTCCTGGGTGGTGGTTCCCAATGTGAAATCTTGCATCGTGTAACCATAGTTTGGGCTGTTCACCCCTAGGTGCATAACTTTGCACTTGTCCACATTAAATTTCATCTGCCATTTGGATGCCCAGTCTTCCAATTTATCAAGATTCTCTGTCGATTTTCCACAATCCTCAAGGGTTTTAACAACTTTAAATAGTTTTGTGTCATCTGCAAATTTGATAACCTCATTCATTATTCCCTTTTCCAGGTTATTTATGAATATGTCAAAAAGCAGCGGACCCAGCACAGATCCCTGGGGTACGCCACTATTCACCTTTCTCCATTGGGAAAATTGGCCATTTAGCCCTACCCTCTGCTTTCTATCTTTTAACCAGTTCCTTATCCACAATAGTATATCACCTCCTAGCCCATGACTTTTTAGGGTAAGACAAATATCCCTAGAGTCCTTAAAAATGCTGCTACCACTGCCATGCATTTCGTGAAGACTCTTGGGGCTGAAACCAGGCCAAAGGGTAGAACTCTGTACTGGTAACGTCTTCCCTGAAAGAGGAATAGAAGAAACCTCCTGTGCTCTGCATGAATAAGGATGTGTATAGGCGTCTTTTAGGTCTGGAGAACATAGCCAATCCTGACTCTGAATGTAAGGGAGGAGTGTTCCGAGAGAGATCATTTTGAATTTCTCTCGGAAGAGGTACTTGCTTATGTCCCTGAGGTCTAGTATGGGCCTGTACCCCCCCCCCCCTGTTTTCTTTGGAATGAGGAAGTAGGGGGGAGTAGAAACCCAGGCCTTGTTGAGAAAAAGGTACCTCCTCTAATCGCTCCCTGAGCAAGGAGTGAGGTGACCTCTTCATACAAGAGAGTGGCGAGGGGGGACCGAGAACTGAACTCTCTTGGAATAGAGAGAGGACATACTGTGAAAGTGGAGTTTGTAACCCTCTGTCACTATGGAGAGTCTCCAATGTTCTGATGTTATTTGTTGCCACCCCTTGGCAAAGTAACACAGTCTGCCTGGAAGGACGACTAGGTTCTCTAGGAAGGTGTCAAAGACCTTGCGGAGGCTGTGACTGCTAGGCTGGTTGAGCTCTTGGGACTTGAGCCTTCCTTTGTTGTTTCAGCTGCTGCTGTCCCTTCTAGGGAGCATGGACTAGACCAGTGATGGCTAACCTTTTTGAGCCCGAGTGCCCAAACTGCCGCACAAAACCAAAGAATTTCCTCAAAGTGCCAGCACGTCAATTAAAGCCTCATTTGCATAAGGTGCCTCATTTGCATAAATATTTGCATAATGTTACCATACACTAACTTTTAGTAAACATGCCTCTTAATGAGTATATGGATAAAGAAAGACTAAAGGTTTTCTACATTACTATAATCCAGTACCAACCGCCAGGCACATTAGGAACTACTACAAACGCTGCCCATTTAGAACCCATAGCAAACCCGCCGTATCCTAACAGCACTACCAGGACTCACAAAGCACCATACCCTAACTATCAAAAGGCAACACTGCAAATATTAAACCAATACATTTCAGAGAACAACAATACATGACCTACTGGGGAAAGAACAAGTGGCAATGTCAAATAGGAATTATATAAACAGAATACCTCAGCTCAGTTACACATGCAGAACAGACCATCACCAAACAAGGAATCACAATTTAGAAACAGGAAGACAATAATTAAACTGGGAACCCCAAAAGCCAAACTTGGAATATACAACACTGTAGAAATAAAACTATAAATTAATTTCCTCTTGTACTAAACAAAGCGCAAAAATTAATGATGCACATTTCCAGGAGCTGACATATTCCAGTTAATAAATTCAAAATAAAGAGATATTTTTCTACCTTTTGTGCATTTTTTTTTCAGTTGCAATTGTTCCAGCCACTTTCTTCTGGTTTTCTTCGTGTCTTCTGCTAACTCTCCATCTGCTGTCCATTTGTCCTTTCTTCTGTCTTGTTTTTGTTTTTCCATTCTCTCTCTACATCTGCTTTAACCATACTAATCTTTCTCCTTTTGCTCTTTCCTCATTCCTATTTCATCTACTCAAAATTTACCCCTCCATCCTCAATCCCCACTTATTCTCCCAATACCCGGCCAATTGTAGATTTTTTATCCCTCCCACACAAAATATTTTTCCCCTCTCCATTTTACTCTCCCAGCCCCATCCCATTCTAATCCTCCCCCAACACAAGCTCCCTTCTAGTTCCAGCCTCACCCAGCATCCATTCCCTTCTAGTCCCTGCATCAGCCCATTTCCAGTCCTAGCAGCCCCCAACCCATTTCCAGTCCTAGCTACACCCCAACCCAATACCAGTCCTAGCCACCCCTCATCAACCCACTTCCAGTCCTAACCCCCCCATCACCCCATTTTCAGTTTAAGCCCCCCCTATAACCCATTACCAGTCCTAACCCCCATCAGCCCACTTCCAGTCCTAACCCCCCCATCAGCCCACTTCCAGTCAGCCCCCCATAGCCCATTGCCAGTCCTAACCCCCCCATCAGCCCACAGTCCATTACCAGTCCTAACCCCATCAGCCCACCTCAAGTCCTAACCCCTCCCCATCAGCCCATTTCCTGTCCTAACCCCCCATAGCCCATTACCAGACAGCCCCCATCAGCCAACAGCCCATTACCAGTCTTAACCCCCCCATAGCCCATTGCCAGTCCTAACCCCCCCCCCCCATCAGCCCACAGCCCATTACCAGTCCTAACCCCATCAGCCCCCTCAAGTCCTAACCCCTCCCCATCAGCCCATTTCTTGTCCCAGCCCCCCCATAGCCCATTATCAGTCCTAAACCCCCCCATAGCCCATTACCAGTCCTAACCCCATCAGACCACCTCCAGTGTTAACCCCCCATCCGCCCAGTTCCAGTCCTAACCCCACCCACACGCCCACCTCACGTCCGAACCCCGCCCCATCACCCCGTGTCCTGACCGAGCCCCCCATCGCCCATTACCAGTCCTAACCCCACCCAACAGCCCACCTCAAGTCCTAACCCCTCCCCATCAGCCCATTTCCTGTCCTAGCCCGCCATAGCCCATTACCAGTCCTAAGCCCCCATCAACCCACTTCCAGTCCTAATCCCATCAGCCCATATAGACTTAGCTCCCCCATAGCCCATAGCCCCCCCATAGCCCATCACCACTCCTAACCTCCCCCAGCCCATCACCACTCCTAGCCCATCACCACTCCTAACCCCCCCATCAGCCCATTTCCTGTCCTAGCCCCCCATAGCCCAGTACCAGTCCTAGCCCCAACAGCCCACAGCCATTACCACTCCTAACCCCCCCAGCCCATCACCAGTCCTAACCCCCCAACAGCCCACAGCCATTACCACTCCTAACCCCCACCCCCAGCCCATTACCACTCCTAACCCCCCCAGCCCATTACCACTCCTAACCCCCCAATCAGCCCATTTCCTGTCCTAGCCCCCCAGCCCATCACCAGTCCTAACCCCCCAACAGCCCACAGCCCTTACCACTCCTAAGCCCCCCCCGCCCATCACCAGTCCTACCCCCCCCAGCCCATCACCAGTCCTAAAACCCCCCCCCAGCGAAATTTTTTTTTACAGAGAAAGCTGTCGCTGCCGGGGCCCCCGCCGCCGCGCAGAATCGAGTGTGCCGCGGGGCCCCCCCGCCCAGCAGAGCCTGCCCTCCGTCCCCGGTATCACCTCTCTCAGCTGCCTCCAGTCACACGCGCCGGCTTTCAGAGCGCGAGGGAAGAGTTTCTCCCTCGCTGCTCTGTTAAGCCCGTGGGGCTGATGGGAAGTTCCCATCAGCCCCCGCGGGCTTAACAGAGCCGCGAAAGGGAAACTAATCCCTTCGCGCTCTGAAAGCCGGCGCGTGTGACTGGAGGCAGCTGAGAGAGGTGATACCGGGGACGGAGGGCAGGCTCTGCTGGGCGGGGGGGCCCCGCGGCACTCGATTCTGCCGCGGCAGCCCCGGCAGCTTTTTTTTTTTTTTTTTTTTTAATGCCGCATATCTTGATTGCGGACCTTCCCGCATGCCAGCTGCAAGGCCTTCGCGTGCCACAGCTGGCACGCGTGCCATAGGTTCGCCATCGCTGGACTAGACAGTGGACAGCTTGGGTGTAATTAAGACGGATAGAATTTCTTTTTCTTGTTGAAAAAGGGTTTAACTGTCTTTCTTAGCTGGGTTGGCAGTGGCCCTGGATAATCTATTTAAAGTAGTATTTTCGGATTCAAGCTGAGAAGCTTTCTCCTGCCAGTCCTTGCCAAGGTGGTTTTCTCCTGTGCAAGGAATATTTCCCAGCTTATCTTGCATCCACCGCTCTAAGTTGGATGCCTGTAGCCATGCAATCCGACATGCACCGATAGAAATAGCAGAGGTTCTGCTAATGCATTCGAAACAATCAAAAGGTTGCCCTATTCATGAACTTAGAGACATTTTGGGCATGATTAACAGGAGTAAGGAAAAAATCGGCCCTCTTGTCATTGGGGAGAAGAGGGGCCATGAGTTCTAAATCTTTAGTAACCTCTCAGAGAAACATACCCATGTAGAGTATGTAAGAACTTATTCTGGCCGACAGCAGAGGCTTGTAAACATCGACACCCAAAGGCATCAAAAGTCCTCGTCTCATGGCCTGGAGGATTAGAGGAATATGTCTTAGCACTTTTGATCCAGCACATACCTGATTCCACGACCATATAATGGTGTGGTAACTGCGTTTTTTGGAACCTGGGACACTGCGGTACCCAGTACATGGTATCGAGTCTTCAGGAATGTGGAGACACCATTAAGGGTGTTTCCCATATTTGAAACATGAGATCATGCAGAATCCAGTGTATGGGAAGGGTTGCAGCCTCCTTGGGGGCTGTCGGATACTGAAGAATTTCAAGTTCTTCAGCTCTCTGTTCTTTTTAGGGGGTCATGGTAATCGAGAGGCCCCGAGCCACATCCCGTATAAAGTCTTGAAAAGACATGTCCTCCGGAGGAGACATCTGTCACTGCAGCGAAGGAGAGGAATCCTCTGGAAGAACTGCTCTGGTATTGATGGATTCGTCAGAATCCTCAGAATCGGATGACTCGAAGTATCGATGGGCCGGGTGCTCCCGTACCGCTTGTCGTCAGTACCGATTGAAGTCTGCATCGGAATGCGTCAATACCGGACCCTCTATGCCAGACACTGATTCTAGGGCTGGCATGGGTGGTAGCATGGAGAGCGGTGGAACAGTAACTGCTGATGCATCCGGTACCGATGGCTGCAGAACCAATTGTAGTGGTTTAGAGGTACGGGAGGTTGCTAACAAGGCCGCTAGGCTACATTCAATGGCTAGGATACATTGATCCATGGAGCCTGCTGATGTCTGGGTGTCAGTACCGGCAGAGCGGGCCACAACCCCAGAACATGGCACCAAGAGCTCTCCGGAGGTGGATGCCTCGGGAACATCTTGGGATCCCATTAATACTTTGGAGGCAAGGACCTCCTGCCAGGGTTGTTTGGCAGGTGTATTCTCCTCAAGGGCAATGCTGGAAGCATCTCAATGCTTAGGAGATCTACCCTTTGAGGACCTACTGGTCTTCAAAGACCACCGCGGTTTGGTTACCTGAGATCCATGGGATGAAGATGAAGCCCTGGACGACGTTGATGCAATGGACATTGCATCTGAGGCAAAAAGGGTGCTGAGCTAAGCAGCTCTATTTTGCAGGCCCCTCTTGGTCATCTTTCTGCAGAAGAGACACTTTGATGGAGAATGGTCTGGGCCCAAACATTTAAGACACCAGTCATGGGTGTCGGTAGCGGAAATGGTACCGCCACATTTCAAACATTTTTTGAAACCACTAGATGGTTTCTCCATTTTGAGAAAAAATAGGGCCTAGTGCCCAAAATGGCACCTTAGCACCAAAAGGGGACAGACCCTCAAAACAAACTTATTTTATTTTTTTTTTTTTTAAAGAAAGACACACCGGTGGAACCGGTATGGGCGTCGACGGGAAGGCAGACGCGACCACAAAAAAGAAAATTTTCTACGGTGACAGGAGTTGCTACCTGTCAGCTCCGCGGAAAGCGGAAAACGAAAAACTGAAGAGGGAGAGTTGGAAAGGCAGTGGCGCAGGCGCAGTGGGATGCTCCCAAAAGCTTTCCTATAGGACGCTGGGGAGCGTTCCCGCATGGGCTCTCTTGGTGCCGACAATACCCATATGTGAAGACTACATTCCTGCTTGTTCCTAGAAATATACTGCGCAATGACCTCAATCCGCATACAGAACCCTCCATCCAACAGGGATTCATTATGCCTCCAAAAACTGGGAGTTTTCCCCTCACCTTTTGCCAGTGTTAAGCCCACCTGAACCGGGGCATGATCTGACCGGATAATTTGTGAAATGTCAGACCTACAAATAAAAAGTATAATTACGTTACCTCCCATGTTGCACTCTCCACACATCATACAGGCTGAGCATCCTAACCTTAACAAACTTTTTCTCTGTTTAGCACTACCCAAAGCCCCCCCCACCCGTGTTATCTATCTACAGTTAAATTAAAGTGGGTCAGAACTAAACTCCATAATCTTTCGTTTAAGCTCTTTAAAGAAAACGTCTTGGTATCTGTTTATACTCACTCCTAATAATCAAGACCAAGGTCACATGATCCAACAGAACCATTCAACAGCAAATATCTGCCATTGCCATGTCTTAAATTGTATTTACTTCTGAAACATGAACTGGATGCTTAACAAATATCGAAACTCCCACCCTTCCCTGTTTTGATATTGGACATGATATTTGAGGCTAACCACACATGTGGATAACATCTGCGTTGCAGCATATACCCCTGACTCTTCTTTAAATGGATTTCCTGTATAAACATAACATCCACCTTCAACTTCCTGCCAAGTGTTAAGAACAAAACATTAGAAGTGCCATACTGGGTCAAACCAAGGTCCATCAAGCCGTGTCTCTTGTTTCCAAAAGTGGTCATTCCAGATCACAAGTACCTGGCAGGTTCCCAGAAAAGCACACAGGTTCCACAATGCTCATCCTAGGGTAAGCAGTAGATTTCCTGGGTCCTCTTTAATAATGGCTTATGGACCTTTCCTCCAGGAACTTCTCCAAACCTTTTTTTAAACCCACTTACACTAACAATTTTTACTACATTTTCTGATAACGAACTCCACTGTTTGATTATACATTAATAAGAGAATATTTTTTTACTCAGTCTTGAATGGGTTACATTGTAGCTTCATTGTGTGTCCCCTATCTTTCTACTTTTTGATGGCATAAACAACCCGTTCCACTCCATTCATTAATTTGTCACACATATCAGCCGTCTCTTTTCCAAGTTGAAGAACCCTAACCTTTTAAGCCTATCCTCATAGGGCAGGGGTCTGCAACCTTTAAGACGTAAAGAGCCACTTGGACCCGTTTCCAAAGGGAAAAAAAAAACTGGGAGCCGCAAAACCATTGCGACATTTAAAACAAATCTAACACTGCATATATTGTTTCTTACCTTAATGCTATATACGACCCCCTACTTTTCCTGTTAAAATATAGGTGTTTGGCCTATACTCGCCGTATAAGACTACCCCTCTTCCTTCACACACCAAAAAAAAAAACGCCAGAAAATATCACAACAACAAGTAACAATATTTGATTTCAAAATTATGATGATTTTGTAGTCAAATCACTAATATGAAATAAAATTATTTTTTCTACTACCTTTGTTGTCTGACCAATTTATTCTTTGATCATGCTGGTCCCGATCTGAGGCTTATGCTTTCCTGTCTTCTCTTAGCTCTCTTTCTGTGGTCTATGGTCCATCTGCCATTTCTTATCTCTTCTTTTCGTTTTCTTCACTTCTTTCCATCAGCCTATTTCCAGTCCCAGTAACCCTCCCCAATATCAGCCCCTTTCCAGTCCTCACTCCCAGTACCTTCCAATGCTAATCCCCCCTCACCCCCATTACCAGTGCTAGCCTCCCCTACTCAGCCCAATACCAGCCCTCCCCCCCCATCACCTCAGGACCCGTCCTAGCCTCCCCTAATCAGCTCATTTCCAGTGCTCGTCCCCTCAACCCCATTACCAGGGCTCCCTCCCTCCATCCATATCAGCTCCCTCCCTCCATGTCAGCCCCCCTCCCTCCATCCATCCATCCATATCAGCTCCCTCCCTCCATGTCAGCCCCCTCCATCCCTCCATGTCAGCCCCCCTCCCTCCATCCATATCAGCTCCCTCCCTCCATGTCAGCCCCCCTCCCTCCATCCATCCATATCAGCTCCCTCCCTCCATGTCAGCCCCCTCCATCCCTCCATGTCAGCGCCCCCCTCCCTCCATCCATCCATATCAGCTCCCTCCCTCCATATCCTGCTCCCTCCCTCCATGTCAGCCCCCCTCCCTCCCCTCCATCCATATCTGCTCCCTCCCTCCATGTCAGCCCCTCCCTCCATGTCAGCCCCCTCCATCCATCCATATCTGCTCCCTCCCTCCATGTCAGCCCCCCTCCCTCCATCCATCCATATCTGCTCCCTCCCTCCATGTCAGCCCCCCTCCCTCCATCCATCCATATCTGCTCCCTCCCTCCATGTCAGCCCCCTCCATCCATCCTTTTCAGCTCCCTCCCTCCATGTCAGCCCCCTCCATCCATCCATATCTGCTCCCTCCCTGTCAGCTCCCTCCCTTCTTCTGCAGCCGCGGCTCTCTGCCTCTTAGGGAACCGCGGCTGTGCTTTTAAAATCATCTCGGAGCCCTTCCTGTCTTGACGGGCTCTGTGCAGCATTGTCCCGCCTCCTAAGGAAGTGGTAAACAACTTCCTTTAGAGGCGGGACAATGCTGCACGGAGCCCGTCAAGACAGGAAGGGCTCCGAGATGATTTTAAAAGCCACAGCCGCGGTTCCCTAAGAGGCAGGGAACCGCGGCTGCAGAAGAAGGGAGGGAGCCCATAACGCCATAAATACCGGGCGGGCAGTGTGCTCCGGAGCCGCGGCAAAGGTGAGAAAGAGCCGCATGCGGCTCCGGAGCCGCGGGTTGCCGACCCCTGTCATAGGGGTATCCTTCCATCCCCTTTACCATTTTAGTGGCTTTTCTCTATACCTTTTCTAATTCAGCTATATCCTTTTTCAGATATGGCAACCAGAATTGCACACAATATTCAAGGTGTGGTCGCACCATGGAACGATAGAGGCATTATATCATCCTTGGTTTTATTTATCAGTTTGTTTGTTTTTAATTTATAGTTTATTTCCATTTTTCAAACTTTACAGAGAATTACTGCAACTTTTACAGGCTTGCTCATACATCTCCCTGCACCTCCACCTCTCCTTACAACAATATACAAAAATTCAAACTCAACCTCAAACTTCACCCTCTTTCCCCCAACCAGCTCTTCCCCCTTTGATTATACCCACACTTCATTATTACTTTGTATTCTATATCGTACATTGTTCTTATACATTGTCATATAGGAACGCAGTAACAGGGTGTCAGTTGATGGACTGGTGGAATGGAGCCAAACATTTTTATACATAACAAACCTTTTTTATACGAACATCCCTAACTTATAGTAACATAAAGACTAGTATGGCCCATCTAGTCTGCCCAGCAATATGGCAGGAGTGGGTGCACCCCTTCCCATGTCTTTTAGGGAATAGGTGCACCCCTCCCCATATCTTTGTTTCTTTGTTTGTTTAGGGGTGAACCCACCGCTCCTCCCCTCCATTGCTCCATGTAGGATACTCCTATTTGTTGAGAAATTAGATGGTTCCGTTTATTTTGATTTAATCTTGTTGCTGTAAAGTGATCCACTGTGTCTGTCCCAGGCCACTTTGAATTCTGTCACTGTGTTTGCTCCCACCACCTCCATCGGGAGGGCATTCCAAGCATCCACCAGTAAAAAAGTATTTCCTGACATTGCCTTTCAATTTACCACCTTGCAGCTTCAAAAAAGCATGGGACAAACACAGAGGATCTCTAAAGGAAAAAGGGGACTGTTGTAGTTGTTATGGAAGGACAGACTAGATAGGCCATGTGGTCTTTTTCTGTCGTCATATTTCTATGTCATGCCCTCTAGTTTTACAGCTTCCCTGTCTCTGGAAGAGGTTTGTTTGTTCATTATTTCTCTTTAAGTATTTAAAGGTCTGAATCATATCTCCCCTATCCCTCCTCTCCTCCTAAGTGTACATATTTAGGTCTTCAAGTCTCTCCTCATAAGGCTTCTGACGCAGGCTCCAAATCATTTTGGTCACCTTCCTCTGAACAGCTTCCATTTTTTTTTTACATCCTTTGCAAGATATGGTCTCCAAAACTGAACACAGTATTCCAAGTGAGGCCTCACCAGAGACTTATACAGTGGCACTAGTACCCCTTCCTTTCTGCTGGTAATTCCTCTTCGAATGCAGCCCAACATCCTCCTGGCTTTGCCACCGCCTTGTCGCATTGTTTTGCCACCTTGAGATCTACAGAAATAATCACACCGAGGTCTTTCTCCTGCTCCGTGCACACCAACCTCTCACCCCCTATCGCATACATTTCCCTTGGATTTCTGCTACCCAAGTGCATGACACTGCACTTCTTCGCATTAAATATTAATTGCCAAGCGTCAGACCATTCCTCCAGCTTTTGCAGATCCCTCCTCATGTTAAGCACTCTTTCGTTCCTTTGTTCGTTGATGCTGCGCCTCCAGCTGCCTTATCTGTCCCAGCAGATCCCCTTCCACTTTTTTCTTCTACCTTTTTTTTTACTCTCGTTGCTATGCTGATATGTTTTCCTCTAATAACTGCCTTTAACCCCTCCCACACGGTTTTCAACTGGACCTCTCCTGTTTCATTATTAGATACTCCTTTATAGCTGCTCACCGCCCCCACATGCTCTTCATCATACAATAAGGAGTCATTTAAGTTCCAGAGCTTGAGCCCCTCCCTCCCCCTCTATCTCAAAAATCACACTTACTGGTGCATGATCTGTCCAGGTAATTTCCCCTTGTTCTACCTCCTTTACCTTTGAAGCCCATTTTCCACCTCCCCATATCATGTCCAATCTACTATATGAGCCATGCACCTGCGAATAAAATGTGTACCTATGCTTCCCTGGGTGTCGAACCCTCCACAAGTCCACCACCCCAAGCCTCTCCTGCATCCTCCTCATTCTCAATCTATCCTTCTTCCCTCCACCCCCCTGCCCTCTACTATTATCCAACCATGGGTTGCTAGTTAAATTAAAATCTCCCCCCAATATTAATTGGGCATCCCCCAATTCCTCCATCTTCTGTGACATCCGATCAAACGCTTCTCCATGCCCTTCATTTGGTCTATACACACTGATCACCCACACCTCCTCCTCCCCCAATCTCAACTTTATTCCCACCCATCTCCCATCCTTCCCTCTCTCCCCCACTATACAATGTCTGAATGCTTCCCCCACCAATATTCCTTACCCCCTCCCCTTTCCGAGGATTCACCCTCTGCCCTGTCAGCACCACCCGAGGGTAGGCTTTTGATTGCACCAAATACTTTTGCCCCACTCTGAAATGAGTCTCCTGTATACATATAATGCCTGCATTCACTCGTTTACCCTCACGCTCCAGCATCCGTCTTTTTTGCCATGTCCGTAACCCTTTCACATTAATGGTGGTTACTCCCAATTGCTTAGCTTTCCCTCCACACCAATATCCGCGTTCTTTCCCTCTTCCTCCTCCTCTCTCCCTCCCCAATATCCCCCCATACCCCTCCCTCTTTAATTGCAGCTTCTCCCCCTCCCCCACCCTTCCTTCCTCCTTATCCAGGAGTTTAAGAGTAGTGCATCACCTGCTCCCCCTACCTATCCCACCGCCCTCCCTCCACCGCCGTCTCCTACTTCGCCCCTACTCCCGTCCCCCCCTTCATCTCCCCATATTCAAAAACATCAAGTATTAACATTTAACATTTCAACCAGTCCTATTGTATACTTTGCATACACATCTGCTACATGACATTACACTCTACATGCTTATGTTGCCACGAGTTCCTCATCTTGTCCTTCTTGTCCTCTTCCAGCATGTCCCTGTGTTCGTTGATAGGCCCTCTTCCGCCTTACCGCATCATCTTAGCTCTGTCCCTACTGTCTTTACTTCTCCCCTTCTTCGGCTCTTGTTGCTCTCCCACTAGGACACGTTTCCACCTCGTGTCCTGCTTTGTCTTTGTCTATTACCCTGCTAGTAGTCTCAGTCCTCATTCCTGCTTCATGCATCACCACTTTCGCCTCTTCCACTGTTTGTACTATCCAGGTTTTCCCTTTCACTGTGAATGACAACCCAAAAGGGTGCAGCCACCTGTACCCAATATCTCCATTTCTCAAAGTTTGTGTAACAGGTCGCATGGCTCTCCATCTCTGCAAAGTTCCCATGGACAGATCTTCATATATTGTTACTGGGTACCCTTGCCAATTCAAGGTCCCCAAGCTCCTTATCTTATTCATAACCCTCTCCTTCAATTTGTATCCTGTAAAACATATAATAATGTCTCTTGGTCTATTAATTCTCACCACTCCCAGTGCTGTGTGCTCTGTCCAATGCAATCTCCTCTAGGCCCACATCCTCCCCGCCCTTTAAGATATCCGAACATGGAACTTCCGGTGATGTCATCGGAGCACATGGCAGAGTAGCAGATAAGCTCCGCACATAAGGCCTGCCAAAGAAGGGACTAACACCCCAAAGGGCATAAAAAGAAAGTGGTGACATGAGGAGGAACTAGGGGAGGAAGACCCCGAGCACAATTGGAGCGGGCGCGAGCCGCGGTACTCACCTGAAGCACTGAACACACGGGGAGGGCGGCTCGAACAGAAAGGCGAAGGCCGGAGAGTGCCGAGAGCAGGGCAAAGTGTCGGTACATGAGCAGGAGGGTGGTCAGAGTGAGCCGAAGCGGCAGAAATACACTGCTTGACTGTACGGAGGAGAGCTGGAGGCAGAGAGTCTGGCAATTCAGGGAGGCGCAGCTGAATCGGGAGCAGTGAGAGAAGAGTGCGATTGCACAGCAGTGCAACAGGCAGAGCATCCGGCACCCGGCAGAGAAGCTGGTGAGCCCATCAGCCCGGAGGTGCGGGTGGAACGGTGCGAGTGTGTGTGTGGAGAAAGGACAGTTGAATCGGAGGGAGAAGACGGTATCCAGGGGAGCAAAAAACAGCAGGAAGAGACTTTGAAATGTGGTGCAGTACAGGCAAGCAACATCAAGGTTACCCTGGAGTGCAGCAGCAAGTAAGCCCATTGATAAAAGGCAACATAAATATTTAATTAAGTGGTTATCCTTGCCAGGAGGAACAGTTATGCCTTAGTCAGTGTGAGAAGTTAGCGGACCAGACAACACACTCCACGGGGAGGGGGGAGAATAGCAGAGCCATCCATAGTAGCCACTGCACACGGAGTGTCACTCAATAAAAATAAGAAATGGATAAATCAAAAAGAGAAGGGTCCGTGAAGAAAAAAAACTGGCAGAATTTCGCTCCTCCTATGCGTCATCCAGAGGGAAGGAGGGAGAGAAGGCAGGTAAAGCAATGGCAGAGTCACCGCCAGAGCAGGCAGAGGAGACAGAAAGAAAGGAGTGCTCGGGAATGGCTGAGAAAATCAAACAGTGGCTTACAGAATTAAAAGAGGACTTGAAGAAAGAAATCAGTGGAGTAAAAAACAAGTTAAAAAAGGCCCTACAAACACTTAAACAAGACATCACGGATCTAGGAGAGCGCGTGGAAGGCACAGCAGCTCAGTTGGAACAAGAGGTAACTGTGGAGAAAAACCAGAAGGGCTGGGAGGAGTTGCGGCAGGCTCAAGAGGAGATGAAGGTCAAAACGGAAGATTTGGAGGACCAGACCCGAAGATGCATCAGAGTGCGAGGCATCCCGGAGGATCCCACATATAAGAACAGTGAGGCAGTGGTTCAAAAAGTATTTTGAGAACTATTAAAAGCCACAGCTATAGCACAGGAGGATGAAGGGGATCCTCTAAAAATAGAAAGGGCGCACAGAGGGCTGGGGCCCATAAGGGACAACCGCCCGAGAGAGACTGTGGTCTGTTTGAACGCCTCCAAGATGAAAGAACGCCTACTGGGAGCAGCTAGAAAGCCAAGAACCTTCCAGTGGGAAGGACATAAGTTGGAACTGTTCCAGGATTTGTCCCAGGGAACGCTGCAATGTAGACGGGAGTTAAAGAAGGTTATGGCTTACTTGAGGAGGGCCGACTTGAGATATAAATGGCTGCACCCGTTTGGATTGCTGATTACAGTGCAAGGGCGGTCGCGGAGAGTGAAGACAAGGGAAGAAGCCTGGAAGGCGCTAGAGACTTAGGAGCAGCAAACCTCCCTGAACAGGCTAGAAGCCCAACTAAAACAACTGACAATGACGCAAATACCTCTAGGGCGGTTAGCCTGAGGTGGCAGAGAGCAGCAGAAGGTGGTAGGAGAATGGCGAGACTGGCCAAGGATCGACGACGAGGACCAGTAATGGAAAAAAACAGGCAGAAGTTGAGGACAACATATGGACTTGAGCCAGATGACACCTAATAAGGAAAGGGTTTTGGGTGGTTGTTGTATGTACCATATAGAGATGCTGGTTAGTAATGGGTAGTTAGAGGGAGGGGTGAAGGAGAGGAGGGAAGAGGGTGTGGTGGTGGAGCTGGATATGGATGGAGGGGGGATCTCGGGCAGGGTAGGGGGACGAGGGATTTGCTTATGAGAAGCGAACACAATAGCGGTTGGGTGGGGGGACGGCGGGGGGGCAGGGGGTTGAGAGAAGGGGGGGGAGGGAAGGTGTAAGGAAGGACGGAGGAAGGCGAGGAGGAGGGGGGGCGGAGGATGGAGGAGCGGAGGATAAAGGGGCAGGGGTAGGCTGCGGTCTGATATTCGATCACCGTTATGGAAGTAGTATGTCCTATGTGGAGAAGATGGAGAGGAGGGGAGGGGAGGGGAGGGAGGAGGGGTGGAAGGAGAGAGGGGGGAGGGGAAGGAGAGAGAGGGGGAGGAAGGAGGGGGAGGGTGAGGGGATAGATAAAAAGAGGTGAGGCACAGAAGGAGGGGATAGGAAAAAAATACAAGGTGAGTTAAAAATTGTAACACAAAGTTAAAGGGCTTAATTCGCCATTTAAGTGGCAGACACTTTATAAAGAAGTAAGCCGTCAAAGAGCGTCGCTAGTGCTCATACAGGAGACACACTTAACAAGGGGAACAGAACATATGGTCAAGCTTACAGGATATGGGACAGATCTGTATGCATCAAACACAGTGGAAAAAAAGAAAAGTGGGGTGGCAGTTTTTATAGCCTCCAAACTTAAGGCGGAGGTACAGAAGGTAGTCCGAGATAAAGAGGGGAGATTTATACTGTTACGCATACAAATTGGGAATGAATGGTATTCGAGTTGGCGGCTCACTATGGGCACCGTCATCAGGCTCTCCCACATCCGGAACAAGCTTTCCAGATTGGGGGGGGGGGGGGGGGAGGGGGGAGGGTAATGTCAGTGCCTCTTTCGGAGGGCCTTGTACTGGAAAATCTCCAGGTACTCAGCACAAAGCTCATCCTCCGGCTCCACAACAAAGGAGATGGCCTTGACCATCCCCCAGAGAAAGTCAAAGAACGCAAGGTCTTGGACAGTGAGCGCCAGCACTCCTGCAGAGGAGACTGCTCAGATGGCATGTCATGGTGGAGCACTGTATCAGGGGACTTGTCAGTCTCCCAGCCAGACTCTGAGCCAGACAACCTCTAGTCTCGGGTGGTCCTTGAGCCATTGGGCACTGGCATCAAGGAACACGGTGCCTGATGGACAGACCCTGACATGCTCAGGGGCGACTTGCACCTCGAGCATGAGGCAGAGGGCCTCAGCTCAGAGTTGGCGAACCACTCCAGGACAGGCTGGACTTCCTCCAGAGAGATCTTGGTCATGGAGGGTGCCGTAGTGGGTGCCAACACCACGGAGATTCTGGGCATTGGGCCCTGCTGCACCTTGAGGAAGATAATCCAAGGCTGCGCTCCAAGGCTACCATCCCGACCTCCGCAGTTTGGGTCTTGATATTATTGAGCCTGGTGCCAGGTCCCTCAAGGGGGCATCACCAATGGTGATTGTGCCAGGGGGACCAGCCCAATTCCCTGATGCAGTGGGAGCCTTTCCCACCGGGGCAGCTTTGAAGGCTGCTCCCAGCCATCACCCTTGGTGTCGGGTCGAGGTCTCCAAGCTCAGGTACCAGAGACTTACTTCCAGCCCCAGGGTCGGAATGGCGGCTTTGACCTCGACTTGGACATGACATTAGCCCGCAGTATGAAAAAAAACGCATGAGGAAGCTAGAAAAATGATCCATTTCTACCGGTAATACAGACAAGACATCTGCAGGGCTCCGCAGAAAAAAGAATGAGGTAAGATGGCACTCTTGGGCGCGAAGGTGTCTGTGCGTGCGTGGTCTAACTTCCAACGGCTTTTTTTTTCTTTTTCAAAGCTGGGGAGTGAATCTGCATGGGCTTCGGGTCGGTGCAGACGTCACCCATATGCGAGGACCGACTTCCTGCTTGTTCCCAGAGAAATTATGATTCTGCCATTGGAATAATAGAGGCTGTCTCTAGGAGCTGTGTTGATTCTGGAAAAAGCTGCAGGTTATGACAGAGCTTTTCCAAAGGACCCAAAGAGAAGATATCACACCCTGCAACATTTAACATTAAATAGCGAATTTTTTTTTTTTTTAATATCTAAGCTTTTCAGAAAATGGATTCTGTTTTCAGACACTGCATATTTGAGTTTGCATTTATTTTTATGAGGTTAATAGTTCCCATCTTCTTAATTACTCACTTGCATACAGGGCAGGCAAAATACAAACGTCTCATGAATTGATGTGAAGGTGGAAAATGATTTTTCAGTGTGTTCTCTACAAATGAAAAGCAGCATGATAAAGGCTCTCACTAAATGCTCCTGCTTGGCAGCTTTGAATGGCCAACACTGTCCTGAATATTACTTCTCCCAAGGATTTAGGAAAAATTACAGGAACTGTTTAAAGGGTGTCAGAAAATCTAACAGATATTGTCCTGGTTTCACAACTCGCCGAGTGTACTTTTGAAATAAAGCAGTACATATGGAATTCAACTTTTGTAGCCATGAACTAGTTCATACGGCCTACTCACGTCAACAGCTTTGGCCTGTGGAAATGTTACATCAACGACAGCCACCCCAGCTCTAGCAAAATCAGTCTTCACATCCCCCACCTGCAGCATGACAGGACTTTTGATGGTGCAATGCACAGGGTCTCGCGACATGCTGTTCACACCTGCAAGAAGAGATTTATGTACAGGTCATTTCCCTTTTACCAGAATATACAGTAAGTACAGATGACCAATCAGGTCACCAGCTTGAAGCTGAAAGTCTGATAGGAGGCAGTTACATACACAGTTAACTTTGGAAAAGCTAAGAACTTAAGACTATCCATGCAGCATCCTAAAGCTTTATACTTATTTTGAAACTTCTTTGCCCTTTACACCATTGCTGTCCTGCACACAGAAATGATAATTACACTTACCTGGTAATTGCAGTTCCTGGAGGAACTCCAGTTCAGTCCTCCACCTCTGGGTTGTGCACCTCCTCCTGCAGCTTGGAGACTGGGCATTTCAAAATCATATCACATCACTGGATGTAGCCTGCTGGTCTCTCCCATCAGCCCCAGTGAACTACTGGCAAAGCACACTCAAAGGAACAACAAATAAGTAGCTAACATTTAAAAAGATTTAGACTCTATCCTGAAACTGAACGCATGGGGGGGCGGAGTCTTGGTCAATATGGTGGTGGTTGCTATCTCGATGTAGCGTCTTCTCTTCTTTATTAAAAAATATGGGTAAGAAACGTAAAGGAAAGGGGTCAGTTGAGTCCTCCCACCCTCCCCCTACCTCCACGCCGATTTCCTCGGGTCCTATGGACTCTTGTTTCTCGTGCTTACTGAGCAACAGCAGGAGAAGGGGATGAGTTCCGAGGCTGACAGGACTCTGGAGTTGGGTGGCTCAGTCTGTTTCCGGCATATCTCTCGCCCCTGAGAAACCAGCAACGAAAGCGACGTGTGGGCAGCCCTTGCCAGAAGGGTTCCTGGAGCTTAACTCCCCTCCGAAGTTGAGGGAAGGTTGTGGCTCGGTTGGATCAGGAGCAGAGGGGGCGCCAAGTTCGGGAGAACGTTTGACCGCTGGGCGGCACGTATCAGGATCATCTTTGTTGCCGAGTGAAGGAACGCCTCTGGGTCAGCAGCGTCCTGCTGGGGATCGAGGAACTCCAGCGGGAAGCATGTTTGGAAGACTGAATTAGTGACCTCTACATTTCAGCAACAATTTACACTTCAACGCCATGAGACTTTCACATTGGCGACTATTTGGCAGGCTATTGTTTCTTTGGGGGAAGCGATGGTGCCAAGGGTAACTTCTTTGGCACGAAGATTGGAGGAGTATGGTCTTGCTATGGAAGGTGCCAAACAAAGAGTTACTGTTTTACGTTCAGAGGTAAATGAAGCACAACGGAAGGTGGAGTTGTTGGAAGATCAAGTGGATGTCTTTTAGGAAAAGCTCTCCACACACACACAGGTCAAGTTGGAAGAATTGGACAAGTCTCTTAGGATGAATAACCTTAGAATAATTAATTTTCCTAGAAGTATGTCTATTTCTCCAAGAGAAATGTTTCGGTTATATTTACTACTCATAGAAGTGTTGGGGGGTGTCTGAGTTAATCCCACCTCTGGTTAGAGCTTATTATTTGCCCAAGGCTAAGATAACGATGGGTGAAGTTATGATGGGGAGTGCTCAGAAACAAGTTAACTACGCTAAATGTGACAGAGTTTGTTGGAGAAATCCGAATGTGAAAATCTTATTCCCTCTACATTATTGGTAACCTTGCTCTCCCTATCTGATAGAGAGTGGGGTGTTGAAGCTTTTTTTTAGAAAAAGGAATATACCTTTTAGAGGGTTAATAGTCAGGGTTTATCCTGATTTAGCTAGGGCTACACAGAAGCGTAGAAAAGAATTTCTATTGTTGCGCCCTGGTATTCTTCAGTTGGGAGGTTTGTTTTTTCTCAAGCATCCTTGTAAATGTTTAGTTAAGTTAAATTCAATTTCTTATATTTTTTATGAACCTTCCCAACTTATTGCTTTCATAAATGCTAAACGTTTGGAGTCCCCGGCGGGGGGTTCTTCTAGTCTTCCCATAAATTCTGATAGTGTTTTTGCAAACTGCATATATTTCTAATCACTTTGGGTATGGTATTAATTTGTTTGACTCCTTTACCCCCCTTTATTGTGGGCTAGTGTGGAAGATGTCTTTGTTTTGAATTTAATGTCATTGTAATTTTCTTTTCTTGCTATGTTCAGTTCTTAGAGGTCTTCCTGTTTCTTCAAGAGTGTTGTAACTTCTTGATATATTGTAAAATGCTTAAAAAAAAAAAAAAAAAAAAAAAAAGGAAACTGAACGCATAACCAGTAACTGAGTAACCTTAATAGTCCCCAAATAAAGGAGGGAACTGCCTTGCATCGCCCCCTTCCGGCCGTACAGAGCTAGGAAGAGAAGGAAGTAAAAATAGATTGAAAGAGTGAAACACCTCAGTGCCATGAATTCAAAAGACTCCAGTAATCACTCACCTGTAAGCTTGTTCTTCCCCCAACTACGACCTCCACTGCAACGATACTACCCCGGGTGGGATGAGGACTGAACTGGAGTTCCTCCAGGAACTACAATTACCAGATAAGTGTAATCATCATTTCCTTATCGGTCCTCCAGTTTCAGTCCTCCACCTCTGGGATGTAAACAGAGCAGTACTCATTGGGAGGGACCTTTCCAGCCGGCTCGCAACACCGCCGACCGGAAGCAGGCATCATTCGTCGCCGAAATGTCCAGGCGGTAGTGCTTACTGAAAGTATGAAGAGAGAACCAAGTAGCCGCTCTACATATTTCCCCTGGCGGAACCAAACTATTTTCCACCCAGGAAGCAGCTTGCACTCAGGTCGAATGAGCCCGTAGACTCGAAGGAACTGCCCGACCTTACAGCAGATATGCTGATGCAATCGCCTCTCAAATCCATCTAGAAAATGGACGCTTTCCGCCGCCGCTTCCCCTTTGTGGGGACCTCTGAACAACACAAAGACGGTCCGATTTGCAAAAGGTTTCCGAAACCTTCAAAATATTGCAACGAAACTCATTTTATGTCCAGGCGGCGTAAAACTGTGATCCGACACCGCTCCCCTCTAGGGATCCTAGAACTGGAAGAGAGACCATTTGATTTAGATGAAATGGAGACACCACTTTTGGCAAAAAAAACGACACAGGTCGCAACACCACCTTCTCCCTTGAAAAGGACAAGAACGGTTCTCTACACGACAACGCTGTAACTCCGACATTCGCCTCGCCGGACAAATGGCTACTAAAAACACGGTCTTTAAAGTCAAATCTTTAACTGACGCTAGGTGCAATGGCTCAAAGGGCTCTTTAGCTAACGCCCCTAAGACCAAGTTGAGATCCCATGGCGGCACCATGATCCTTCGCGAAGGCCTCAGTCTGGACAACCGCTTTGAGACAGCACAAGACATCAGCATGAGCCCCTAGAGCAATTCCCTGCACTTTGCCCCTATAGCACGAAATAGCCGCCACCTGAAACTTTTAATTGGCTGCTAATCCCTTATCAGAACCATCTTACAGGAAACTTAAAACCAAAGGAACGGACACTGTAGCCGCCTGAACTTGCTGCCGTGAACACCAGTCCTCGAAAATACGCCAAATACGGACATATGTAAGAGACGTAGACTGCTTCCTTTCTCTCAGCAAAGTGGCAATGACTGCCCCAGAATAACCTTTTTTTAGCCTTGCCCTTTCAATGGCCAAAACCGTAAGCGAGAACTGATCCACCTGAGGCATTCAAAGCGGACCTTGCAGCAACAGATCCTCCGACATCGGTAACCTCCAGGGATGACCGTCGAGAAGGCAAATGAGATCTGCGTACCACGGGCGCCTTGGCCAGTCCGGTGCTACCAATGGAGCTCACCAGGGGAGAGTGCTAATACGCTGAACCACTCGCCCTATGTGTGCCCATGGGGGAAGACATATAGGAGCCCCGTCGACGGCCAGTGCTGCATCAGTGCGTCGATCCCTTCCGACATTCTTTCTTGCCATCTGCTGAAGAAGCGACTGGCCTTTGCCGACTGAAAGGACGCCATGAGATCCATGATGGCGGACCCCATCTGTGAACTATTTACGCAAACACATCCAGATGCAATTCCCATTCCCTGGCATCCACCCGGACTCTGCTGAGAAAATCTGCCATCACATTGTCCTTCCCTGCTATGTGTGCCGCCGATATCGCTGGTAGCCGCTGTTCTACCCACGCGAATAGGGCCTCTGCTTCCTGTTCCATGGCTAGACTTCCTGTACCGCCTTGACGATCGATGTATGCCACTGTCGCCGAGCTGTCCGACAGCACGCGCACCACTCAACCTGTTACCATAGGCTCGAACTTCTGAAGTGCTAGGAACACCACTCTCAGCTCTAGTCGGTTGATCGACCACTGGCTCTCCAGTACGGACCAAGTGCCTTGTGTGAACTGATTTCCGCAATGTGCTCCCCATCCCACGAGACTCACGTTGGTCAACACTGGGAGCCACTCCGGTTTTTCCAGGGGCATTCCTGCGTCCAACGACTCCGGGAGGAGCCACCACTGGAGAAACTGCCTGACTTTGAGCAGGCAGGGGAGCAGTTTGCTCAACAAATCGGACTGATGGGACCACCGCCGAAGTAGCACACGTTGTAATGGTCACATATGAAACCTGGCCCAAGGCACGGCTTCCAGGGTCGCCGCCATCGTTCCCAGTAGACTAAGATAAGTCCACACTGATGGCGCCACTGCAGATCTGAAGCTGCGCACCAGACGCCGAAGTGCTTGAGCTTGATGGTCCGGCAGGAACACCGCTCCTTTCCGAGTATTGAACCTTACCCCCAAATACTCGAGATCCTGCGAAGGCACTAAACGGCTTTTGCTGGGATTGATCACCCAGCCTAGACTGTAAAACCTTCACCACTTTGTCCGTCACTGAACGCTCTTGGTCTTGGATTTTGCCCGAATCAACCAGTTGTCGAGATATGGATGCACCAAAATCCCTTCTTTCCGTAGTGCCGCTGTCGCCACCACCACCATAATCTTGGTGAAAGTCTGCGGCGCCGTCGCTAGACTGAAGGGCAATGCTTGAAATTGATAGTGCCCCCAAGGGAGAGTGAACCGTAGAAACCTTTGATGCGCTGCTCTGATTGGAATGTGCAAATACGCCTTTGTGATGTCGAGAGAAGTCAAGAACTCCCCCTGTCGCACCGCCACAATAACCAATCTCAGCGTTTCCATCCTGAAATGGGGCACCCGAAGACATCAGTTCACCCCTTTCAGGTCTAAGATAGTCCTGAAGAAAGACGGGCCCTTCGGCCTACGAAATAAATGGAGTATCGACCCATACCGTAGTCGGCAACCGGGACTGGCATGACTGCTTCCAATTGTAAGTGTCAATCTACGGTGGTATGGACTGCCTAGGCCTTTTGAGGACCCCCTGCAGGAAGACATCACGAACGAGTCCCGCACTGGTCTTGCCAATTCCAGTGCGTAACCCTCGCGAATTCTCTCTAGCACCCACTGGTCGGACGTTATTTGGGTACAAGCAGGAAGAAAATCCCGAAGTCGCCCGCCTATCGGTTCCCGCCTCCTTTCATTGTGGTTTTCGAGTTGCCCCTGCGGAAGTCGCTGCAAAACCTCTACTTGCGCCACGAAAACCCACGGGCCCTAGAAGTAAGTCTTCCCCTTGGAAACCCCCCCAAACGAGAAGTACGAAATCTCCTGAAATCTCTAAACTGACCGCGAAAGGCCTGCGCTGACTTCCCTTGCTTTGGCCTATCCTCCGGGAGTCTCCCGCCCTTGGACTCTGAGATCCTTTACCAACTTGTCGAGGTCTCTTTAAATGGGAGCTTACTGAGACGGGACTTGGACGACCCATCGGCCGCCCAATTCCTTAACCATAAACGACCTCCGGGTGGCCACTAAAGAAGCCATACTATTCGCTAGCGCCCAAATCAAGTCGTAATGCACATCTGCTAAATACGCCGACCCGACTCCAGACGATCCAGCTCGCTTATCTCTTCCTGCTCTAGGCGAGTAATCTGCTGCAAGCGCTGAGACCATCTGAGGCATTCTCTCACCATCCACACTCCACAAATGGAAGCCTGCAGAGACAAAGCATTAGTCTCAAACAACTGCTTTAATAAGCCATCTACTTTCCTGTCCTGCGATTCCTTTAAGGCCACACTACCTTCAACCAGAATGGTAGTCTTCATTGTAACCGCCAATACGGCCGCATCCACTTGAGATCTAAAACCTTTTCTTTATCCTTCTCTGCTAAGGGGTAGAGTCTGTTCATAGTCCTAATCCCTCTTAGCCCCGCCTCCGGATGATCCCACTCATCTTGGATCATCCAGTCGACCACATGGTGAACGGGAACCACCATCTGTGCTTGCCACACCGCTTGAATAATGGGGTCTTCCACCTCTTCTTTTGGCGCCTGTGCTGTAGCGAGATTCAGCGTCTGAAGGGATTCCGTGATAAGCGTGTTAGCTTGTCCCTATGGAACACCCGAATGATCTTCGCCTGATCCTCAGGCTCTTGTATTTCTCCTTCTTCCTCTATTTCTGCATCGAGGTCCAGTTCGGCTTCCTCAGTCTCAGCGTCCTCACCCTCCGTAGACCATATCCCACGAGTCCTGAATCTCTTCAGGGGCTTCAGAGAGCTAGCAGCGTCACCTGCTCTGGATTGCTGCATCTGCCCAAGCAACGACAAGGGCTCTGGGACCTTCCCTTGATGTCGCAAACGGGCAAAAATCCCTGAGTTGTGCTCCCGACCCCCCCCCCCCCCGGAGCCTCCTGAGCAGACGGCACTGCTCCTCCTTCCGCCCCAGTCACTGTATCTTGGGGCTCCTGGGCCACTTTGACCTCCATCTGCTGCTCCAGATTGGTGGACACTTACGCAGCCCCGGAAAATGCCAGAGTCAGCCACTGTTCCCCTGCGGGTGCCGCAGACCACACACTGAGGGTGCGCTGCCATAAACCAGACAGCCCAAGTCCGTATCCAGTTAGTAAGCAGCCCAAAAGAAATCAACCAGTTGCTTGTCTTTTTTTTTTTTTTTTTTTAATAAAAGGAAAGGATAACCACAAATGTCCTCACCTAAAGGAAAAATATTTCTGTAAAGTCAGGAACAATTACCCGGCAATCTAAAGTCCCTAACTTACAGATTAAACTTAGGCAATCCCCAAAGAACAATCGCTGCTAAACTGCTGCTTACCTCATGGAAGCACAAAGCCCGAGCTCCCTAAAACCCCTGGGCTGTGGCCTGCAATTGCAGACCACGCTGGAGACATGCGCCTCTTAAAATGGCCACCGGCAATTGCTTCAGCGAAATGGCACCAAACGGAAAGTACTTCTCAAAACTCTCCGGCACAAAATAAGTACTCCACTACCCAGCCCGATCCCCTCAGTGCAACTGAATTATCGACAGCTCTTATCCCGTGTGAAATGCGATGCCTCAAACACTGCTCACGCGGCTCCACTCAGAGCAGTGAGCGGGAAGCCAGCGGTGCGATCATCTCCCCTCTGCTGCCATTTGTCTGACACATGCTTCCTTCTCGACAGAGGTGAATGGGGGAGGGTGCCTGCTGCAGAGCTCTCCTTCGTACAATCAAGGAGGAGAGATCTAGCAGCCAAGTTGTGCCACTGATAAAATTGAAAAGAAATGAAAGGAAAGGCAGACTGGGACTGGGCAAGGCACATATAGCATTAAAAATTTAAAAAAAAAAAAAAAAAAAAAGAGCCATAGCAGCCCCAATTCAAGAACACCTGAAAAAATGAATATCCTAACTTCTAATCGAGCTACCCTAACAGCTCCTTATCTGTTCCTCAAGTGAGCCCAGACCTATGCTCACTGCATCCTCCTGCTGCATGGAGGACTGGACACACTGGGGCTGATGGGAGAGACCAGCAGACTACATCCAGTGATGTCACAATTTTGACATGCCCAGTCTCCAAGCTGCAGGAGGAGGTGCACAACCCAGAGGTGGAGGACTGAACTGGAGGACCGATAAGGAAATGATAATTACACTTACCTTGTAATTGTAGTTCCTTGAGTGACGACAGTTCAGTCCTCTACCTCTGGGTTGTCAACCTCCTCCTGCAGCTTGGAGACTGGCATGTCAGAATCATGACATCACTGGATATAGCCTGCCGGACACTCCCATCAGCCCCAGTGTCAACTATTTAACAAAGTAGACTCAAAGGAGCAACAAATAAGTAGCTATATCAAAGACAAGTTAAACAAAACTATTGCCTTAACTAGTAAAAACCTCTTACACTCTTCCCTGCGAACTCCGGAAACAGAGCAAGGAAATAATACCAAGAAAAACAAAGTATAAATGAAACTTACCCGTAAATCCTGTTACTGAGCCACCAATCTGCTACCATTCCAGACACCCGGGTGGGAACGAGGACTGAACTGTCGTCACTCAAGGAACTACAATTACCAGGTAAGTGTAATTATCATTCCCTTATCAGTCCTCCAGTTCAGTCCTCTACCTCTGGGATGTACCAGAGCAGTAATCAGTAATCAGTAGGTGGGACCTTTCAAGCCAGCCCGTAATACCGCCGAACCGAAACTGGCATCACTCGCCGCCACAACGTCCAGACGGTAATGCTTACTGAAAGTATGCGAAGACGACCACGTCGCCGCCCTACAAATGTCCCCTGGCGGAACCAATCCGTGCTCCACCCAGGAAGACGCTTGTGCTCTAGTGGAATGAGCCCATAATCCTGCCGGAAACCACTCGCCCTTGAAGGAGATAGGTGAAAGCAATCGCCTCCCGAATCCATCTCGCAATGGAAGCCTTCGCCGCCGCTTCGCCTTTGCGCACTCCTCCGAACAGCATGAACAACCGATCCCAACTTGCGGAACGGCTCCGTTACCTTCAAATACTGCCGCAACGCCCTCTTCACATCCAAAAACGGGGCAAACTGCGATCAGGGACGCCCCCATCTAACGCACGCAGCACTGGCAAGGACACCGTTTGATTCACATGAAATGGCGAGACCACCTTAGGCAAAAAGGACGGAACTGGACGCAGTACCACCTTCTCACTAGAAAAGGACAAGAACGGCTCCTGGCACGACAACGCTTGCAACTCTGAGATCCGCCGCACCGAACAGATGGCCACCAGAAAAGCTATCAACGTTAAGTCTTTCACTGAAGCCCGAGTTAGCGGCTCAAAGGGAGGCTTGGACAACGCCATCAACACCAGATTGAGGTCCCAAGGCGGAACCATTACCCTACGCGACGGTCGTAATAGAGTGACTGCCTTGAGAAAGCACAGCACAGCATGAGCGCCGAGACCAACTCCTTGTATCTTGCCGCGATAACAGGAAAGAGCTGCCAACTGCACCCGCAAGGAGCTGGCAGCAAGACCTTTATCGAACCCATCCTGTAGGAAATTCAAAACCGAGATGATGGACACCGCAGACGCCCGAATCTGTCATTGCGAACACCAATCCTCAAATATACGCCAGATTCTAACATACGCCAGGGACGTGGAGTGCTTCCTAGCTCTGAGCAGCATAGCCACCACCGCCTGCGAATAACCTTTCTTTCTTAACCGAGCCCTTTCAATGGCCAGACCGTAAGGGAGAATCGATCCACTTGCGGCATGAAAAGAGGCCCCTGCAACAATAGGTCCGCCCTGGCTAGAAACCGCCAGGGCTCCCTGTCTAGGAGACGGACGAGATTTGCGTACCACGGACGCCTCAGCCAATCGGGCGCCACCAGCAGCACCCTGCCCGGATGAGTCTCGATCCGCTGAAGCACCCAACTGATTAAGGCCCACGGAGGAAAGACATACAGAAGGCCGGAGGACGGCCACGGATGTAACAGCGCGTCTATGCCCTCCGACATTCTTTCTCGCTTCCTGCTGAAGAAACGACTGGCCTTGCCGACCGGAAGGTTGCCATTAGATCCATTATGGGGCTCCCCCAACGGCAAACTATTTGTGCAAATACATCCGGATGTAGCTCCCACTCTCCTGCATCCACCCGGACTCTGCTGAGAAAAAATCGGCCATCACATTGTCCTTCCCGGCGATGTGCGCTGCCGAAATTGTCGACAGCCGACTCTCTACACAGGCAAACAATCTGCCTCTTCCTCCATGGCCGCACTTCCCGTGCTGCCCTGGCGATTGATGTAGGCAACTGCTGCCGAGTTGTCGGATAGCACCCGGACTGCTCGACCCGTCACTAATGTCTCGAATGCTTGAAGCGCTCTGAAAATCGCGTGAAGCTCCAGATGATTGATTGACTACGAGTCCTCCAGAGGAGACCAAAACCCCTGCGCGAACCTGCTCTCGCAGTGGGCTCCCCAACCCCCGAGGCTGGCGTCCGTCAACAATGGAAGCCACTGCGGCTGTTCCAACAGCATACCCGCCGCTAGGGATGTGGGGAGCAACCACCACCGGAGCGACTGTCTGACCTCCTTGAAGGGACACGGAAGACGCTAGTTCAACGAATCCGACTGGTGCGACCACCGGCAAAGAAGAAACCGCTGCAGCGGTTGCATATGGACCTTGGCCCACGGAACAGTCTCCAGCGTCACCGCCATGGTCCCCAGCACGTGCAGATAAGTCCATGCTGAGGGCAATGGCGTGGCCCGGAAAGTGCGAAGCAACTGCCTGAGAGACTTTGTGCTCGCCTCTCCAGCAGAAACACTTTGCCATTCCTCGTGTCAAACCGGACCCCCAGGTATTCCAGGTTTTGAGACGGCTCTAAGCGGTTTTTGGCTGGGTTGACCACCCAACCCAAACTCTGGAGAAACCGCACTACTCTGTCACCCGAACACTCTCTGCCTCGGACTTCGCCCGAATCAACCAATCATCGAGATACGGCTATACCAAGATTCCTTCTCTGCACAACACCAACGCCGCCACCACCACCACAATTTTGGTGGAAGTTCGCGGTGCCGTTGCCAATCCGAAGGGCAGCGCTTGGAACCGATAGTGTCTCCAAGGAAAAAAACGAACCTTAGAAAAATTTTTGATGAGCTGACCGAATGGGAATATGCAAGTATGCCTCGGTAAGGTCTAGCAACGTCAAGTACTCTCCTTGTCTCACGGCCACAATGACAGACAGCAATGTCTCCATTCTGAAATGCAGAACCCGCAGACAACGATTTACGCCCTTCTTTGGCACCACGAAATAAATGGAGTACCGGCCCTCGCCTTGCTCGACCTCCGGCACCTCTACGACCACTCCTAATTGTATGAGCCATCGTAAAGTAGCGCGAATCGCCAACGTCTTCTATGGGCCTCTACAAGGCGACATGACGAAAGAGTCCCGCACGGGCCGCACCAACTCCAGCACGTAACCCTAACAGACAGACTGACTGACTGACTGACTGACTCCAACACCCACTGGTCGGATGTAATTTGGGTCCAAGCAGGAAGAAACTCCCAAAGTCGCCCACCAGGACCCGCCTCCCTTCATTGGGGTTTTCATGTCACTGAAGCAGAGCCTGCGGAGAAACCTCTATTCACTCCCCGAAAGCCCCAGTAGCCCTGGCACCGCGAGGGAGCATGTCCTTTCTGAAAGCCTCCGAAATGGGACATGCGAAATCTGCGGAAGTCTCGAAACTGACCTCTAAAGCCCAGCCCGGACTTCCCGTTTCAGCTTATCCTCTGGAAGCCTACCACTCTTGGTCTCTCCGAGGTCCTTCACTAATTTATTCAGATCCTCTCCAAACAACAATCGCCCCTTAAATGGCAACTTCCCCAGACGGGACTTAGACGAACCATCCGCAGCCCAATTGCGTAACCACACCGACCTACGGGCTGCCACCACGGACGTCGTACTATTCGCCAGAGCCCTGATCAAATCGTAATGAACGTCCGCTAAATATGCCGTTCCGGACTCCAAGCGGCCGAGCTCCTTGAGTTCCTCCTGGTCCAGGTGATGCGAAAGGCAAAGTCGTTGAACCCAGCGCAGGCAAGCACGTGCCACCCAAGCGCCACAAATGGACACCTGCAAGGACAACGCATCCGCCTCAAATACCTGCTTCAGTAAACTGTCAACCTTACGGTCCTGCACATCCTTCAAGGCCGCAGCACCTTCCCACTGGGATAGTGGTCTTTTTTGTAACGGCCACCACCGCTGCATCTACACGTGGCGACCGAAACCGCTCCTTATCCTTTTCAGCAAGGGGATAAAGCTTATTCATTGTACGCATTCCTCGGAGCCCCACTTCTGGATGGTCCCATTTGTCCTGGATCATCTTGTCAACCACTCTGTGCACCAGAAACACCACCTGCATTTGCCTAACTCCTGAATAACCGGATCCTCGACCTCTTCTTCACTTACGGACTGAGTCGCTAGATTTAATATTTGCAGAGCTTCAGTGATTAACGTGGTTAGCTCCTCTCTCCGGAAGACCCTAATGATCTTAGCTTGGTCCTCGGGATCAGGGATCTCGCCTTCCTCGAGATCCACCGACTCCTCATCATGCTTCCAGTCTGGAACGTCAACTTCCATCCAGTCATTCTCCGAGGACGACAGGACTCGCGTTCGTGGTCTCTTAGGCGCCGATGGCCCTGCCCCGCCCCTCCCCCCTCAGCCACGTCCATATGCTGAGAAAGGGCAGGCAGCGGGCCCGAGCCAGGCAGCTTGCCCTGCCGCCGCAAGCAAAATGCCTGGTGCATCAGCAAAATGAAATCAGGGCAAAACTCCAAGGTCCGAAGACCCCGAGGCCGACAGAGTGCCTGCCACCCCTGCCGCCTCCACCAATGGAGACTCCTGCCCAGCCAAGTGCGCCAACTCAGTCACCGGACCCCCCCCCAGGGAGCTCCTTGGAGTCCATCTGTTGTTCAACAGTAGACGAAAGAACTGTACACCCGCAACAAACCCCGGACTCGGCCACTGTGCCTCTCCGGGTGCCGCACACAATACATTGAGGCTGTGTCGCCATGCTGCCAATCAAATTGTAAAAACTGTTGGCCTGAGGAAAAATAATTCCCTCACTTTTTTTTTTTTTGAATGAAAGACAAAGGCACACCTGAAAATGAAAGTGCTATCAATTTCACAGTTTAAGCCTTCTCACATGCAACCAACCATGTTGTCCGCACGGGAGAAATCCCCCCCCCCCCCGGGAATTTACTCCCTGCCGAGACTTCTAGAACGGAAGAAATAAACCAAACAAACCAAATAAAGGAAATCAAAATAAACCAAATAAATCAAAAAACTAATGTTGTCGTTGCTGATCAAAACCCAAAAGAAAAATTCTGCATGTGCGCTCCTGACGCTCGGCAGCCACACGGTCCTCTTTACCTACGCTAAAATGGCCACCAGAGCAGAGAGGGAAAGAAAAAAAGGCGCCAAAGCAGAACACTGCCGAGAAGCGCTAGTGCCCGGCAGAGCTCTCTCTGTAGTGACAGAGCAGGACCCGGTTCCCCTTCGTTACCAGAGAAGACTGCTTCCTCCGCGGCTGTTTCCCTGTGCCACACAGCACCCCGCAGAGTCCTAGAGTGCCGCCGGTGAATACTCACTGATTTCCCACTTTTGTGCTGCTCTCCAGCCGGACCACCGCAGCCGCGATCACTGCTTGCTCTGCGGCTCTGGCGGAGAGTAATGGCCAGACAGGGAACTCTCCCCCGACAAGTCCGGGAGGAGAGAATGCCCGAGGACAGCAATGAGCACTAGCTGGAAGCAAAATCAAACTGCTAGGCAGGGAGCAGTCAAGAAAGGTCTGTCCTCTGTTTTTTTTTTGTTTTTTTTTAAGGCACAAAGCCCCAAAAGAACAATTAAAAGAAAGCCAAAGTTCCCTAACTAATCTGTTCTAGCACTATAAGCTCCTTATCCGTTCCTCTAGTGAGCCTCCCTAGGCTCACGACATCCTCCTGCTGCATGGAGACTGGTCACACTGGGGCTGATGGGAGTGTCTGGCAGGCTATATCCAGTGATGTGATGATTCTGACATGCCAGTCTTCAAGCTGCAGGAGGAGGTTGACAACCCAGAGGTAGAGGACTGAACTGGAGGAACGATAAGGAACTTGTCAAATTTATGCAGAGTTGGATTGTGCCAAAGGTCATTGTGATGAGACTTCACCTTGAATTCTTTCAGGGTGCAATCTTATCTAAGGCCTTGTCAAGAGTTCCATTTGGTAATTGTGTGTTCTATCAAAGAACTAAACTCGGCAGGGAGAGAAGCATTCTTGAGCAAAAAAAAAAAAAAAAAAAAAACTCTTCTAGTCTAAGCTGCCTAGATATTCTAATCTCAGGCATAACTGGAGTGGAGGAGTGGCCTAGTGGTTGGGGCAAGTTACCTCAGGCTGGAAGGTTGGCGGTTCAAATCCCACAGGTGCTCCTTGTGGTCTTGGGCAAGCCACTTAACCCTCCATTGCCCATGTTCCCTGTAAATATTCGTGTATGTGTCTCATATCCCCTCATGTTAAATGTATCCCCCAATTGTGTTGTGAACACTTTGATTGAAGGATAAGATGGTATGCAAAACGGTCTAAATAAATAATTGGCATTCTAGAAATAGATGATGGTAATAGAAACTTTAGTGAGAAAAGTCAGACCAAGAAATGGAAAAGTAAAAAACGCCACAAAGAAAGATCAAAATCTGTCAACAACTCTCTGCTTCCAATGTGGGTCTGTCAACAAAGTAGCAGCGAGTAGAAGACACATCAGCAATTAAAGACAACAGGTCAAAAAGAGGACATGGCAAATATTAAAATTCTTGTGAGGGAACCTTCTGGTTTAACCAAGAGAACCTCTGCTGCTTCTTGCCTTCTTATTTCTAACTGCTTCTCCTGCAAGCAACACCACCCCCACATCCAGAAGCATGGTGTATAACAAAATAAGAGCAGTTAACAGGGCAGGCTTGTAGGAGGTAACATGATTCACCCTGCCTCTGTTCCAACTAACAGATCCAATTATAAAGAGAAAGACAAAAATCAGGCTAGAGAATATTTATTTTTCATAGAACAAATGTGTAGCAGGCTTACCTGAAGAGAGAGAAGATGCTAGCAAAACAGGTATCCGTTTCCCTATTATTAGAAAAGGCTGATAAAGAAAAAGACACAAGATGCTTCCTTCTATCAAGGTCCAGGGCTGTACATTCAAGGCCCGTGGCCAACAAAAGGTTAAATTAGACTAACCTGCTAATTGTTGTTCCTGGAGTAGATACAGTCTAGTCCCGGACCTCTGGGTTGTCTACCTTAATCAGCAGCTTGGAGACTGAGGAACCACCACCTTTTTCTGATGTCACCAGTATATCATCCTGGGATCCGCCTCTACTCCCCAGTTACCTAATGACAAAGCAGACTCACCAGAGCAACAAGTAAGTATTCATGCAATCTACAATATGCTATCCAGAGGGTCGCCATGAGTCGACTCCGACTCAACGGCACTTAACAACACCACCACAATATGCCTGTCATGCGTTATTCTACGCAAATCAATACAACAACCGAGAGAGGATAAACAAAAAAAAAACCCTCCGCCAACCTTGAAAAAACATGTAGTCTGTAAGACTGCGAGAACCTTCCCCCCACCTCATGTCTGGAGGGATTCCGTTCCCGAACAAAAACGCCGCTTACTATTCAACCAGAATATCCACTGGTCTGACAAAGATGCTTACCTGTGCCAGCTGACCTTTCTTTCAGGCTGTCGCTGTCCAAATGCAACCATACCGGGGAGGGATACAGGACTAGACGGTATCTACTCCAGGAACAACAATTAGCAGGTAAGTCTAATTTAACCTTCCTGATCGTATCTCCAGTCTAGTCCCGGACCTCTGGGATTGTACCAGAGCAGTACTCAACGGGAGGGACCCGCCTTGGCAGCCTGAATGACCGCCGCTCCAAAACAGACAACCTGCTGCGCCTGGACATCCATGGAATGGACTCTTAGCCCTTCTAGCACCGACCTACCCCTCAGCACATACGCGGAAGCAATAGCTTGCTTAATCGAAATGGAAGCTTTCGAGGCTGCCTCGCCCCTGCGCGGGCCCGTGAAAAGCACAAATAGTCTCTCCGACCTGTGGAACTCTGCCGTTCAGCGCAAATATTTTTTCAACGCCCGCTTAACATCCATGAGACTCCGAGCCTTCGAGGCAGAGTCCTCTGACTCCCTCCGAAACACCGGCAAGGAGTCAACTTGATTCAAATGGAACGCCGACACCACCTTGGGTAAAAAGGCCGGCACTGGCCTTAAAACTACCTTAGACTCAAAGAACGATAGGTAAGGCTCCTTACAGGATAAGGCCTGTAACTCAAACTCTTCTCGCCAAACAAATTGCCACCAAACACACCACCTTCAATGTGAAATCCTTCAACGACGCCCGACTCAAAGGCTCAAAGGGCTCACGTTCCAACGCTTCCAACATGAACGGGAGACTCCATTTAGGCACTAAGTGCCTCCCAGGAGGCCTTAAAAGTGAGACCACTCTAAGGAACCGCTTAATGTCACCGTGTCCCCCAAGCGGCCGGCCACCTAACCTGCCTCTGTAACAGGCCAGGGCTGCGACCTGCACCTTCAATGAAGCGGCCGCCAACCTCTTGTAAAAACCATCCTGCAGAAACTGCAAAATCTGCAGTACTGTAGCCTCTAACGCAGTGGCTGACCTATCCGCACACCAGGCCTCAAACACTCTCCAGACCCGAACATACGCCAGTGACGTAGACCTCCTTTGGGCCCTCAACAACGTGCTAATTACCGCTGTGGAATAGCCTCGTGTCTTTAACCGCGCCCTTTCAATAGCCAAGCCGTAAGCGAGAATCGATCAGGTGGGGCATCAACAGCGGTCCCTGCGACAACAAGTCCGCTCGCCTCGGAAGACGCCATGGGCTCTCTACCAAAAGCCTCACCAAATCCGCGTACCAGGGTCTGCATGGCCAATCTGGTGCTATCAGAATCACCTGTCCTCTGTAAACCTCTATGCGCTGGATAACTGCCTATCAGGGCCCATGGAGGGAAAACATACAGAAGCTGCTCCTCTGGCCACCTTTGAACGAGAGCATCCAGCCCCTCTGACATCCTTTCTCGTCTTCTGCTGTAAAAACCGACTGACCTTTGCCGACTGGAAGGTTGCCATGAGGTCCATGACTGGCGATCCCCAGCGACGCTCCAGCATCTCGAACACCTCCGGGTGAAGAGCCCACTCCCCTGGGTCCACCTTCACGCGGCTCAGAAAATCCGCTTGTACATGGTCTACTCCTGCCACATGCACCGCCGAGAGTGCTGCCAGCTGTATTTCGGCCCAATTGCACAGGGCCTCCACCTCCAGCGCCACGCTGCCGGTTCCCCCTTGACGAT
Source organism: Ichthyophis bannanicus (assembly GCA_033557465.1). Classification (NCBI taxonomy): domain Eukaryota; kingdom Metazoa; phylum Chordata; class Amphibia; order Gymnophiona; family Ichthyophiidae; genus Ichthyophis; species Ichthyophis bannanicus. The sequence continues at coordinate 1,138,121,444 of CM066032.1, forward strand.
TTACATACACCACAGCTGTCGCGTTGTCGGAGAATACTCGAACAGCCGACCCCGCTAGAAAACTCTGAAAACTCTGCAAGGCCAGCCCCACTGCCCGCAATTCTAGCCTGTTGATTGACCAAGTTCTCTTGCGCGTTCCATTGCCCCTGTGCGAACTGGCCCTGGCAATGCGCACCCCAGCCCCTCAGACTGGCGTCCGTCGTCACCGGCACCCAGTCGGGTGATTCCAACGGTCTCCCCTTCTGCAACGCCTCAGGTTTCAACCACCAATGCAGGGCTACACGCGTCTCCCTTGGACAAGGAAGCTTTCTTGACAGAGGGTCCCGCTGGTGCGACCAGCGTCTGAGCAGCGCTCTCTGTAGGGGTCTCATATGCACTCTCGCCCACGGCACCAACTTGATTGTCGCCGCCATTGTGCCTAGCAGTTGTAGGTACTCCCATGCAGTGGGCACCGGGCAGCGCAGGAACCTCCGCACTAGTATCCGTAAGCCGCTGGCCCGACGACGAGGTAGAAACACGTGCCCCGACTCCGTGTCGAATCGAGCACCCAGGTATTCCAAATTCTGCGAGGGAAGGAGATAGCTTTTTCCCACATTGACTACCCAACCCAGGCTTTCCAGGAAGGACACTACTCTGGCTTTCACTCTTTCGCTCTCATCCCTTGACTTTGCTCGGATCAACCAATCGTCTAAGGATGAACCATAATTCCTTCCTTTCGCAACGCCGCCGCAACAATCACCATGACCTTGGTGAACGTGCGGGGAGCCGTTGCCAGACCAAAGGGCAACGCTCGGAATTGGAAGTGTCCGAAAGGGACTGCAAACCGGAGAAAGCGCTGATGATCTGGCCGAATGGGAATGTGGAGGTACGCCTCTGAAAGGTCTAGCGATGTAAGGAACTCCCCCTTTCGCACCGCCACTATTACTGACCGAAGCGTTTCCATGTGAAAACGAGACACGCGAAGACCCCGATTCACACCCTTGAGATCCAGAATCGGTCGTCAGCCTCCGTCCTTCTTTAGTATCACAAAATAAATGGAGTATCGACCGTATCCTAATTGATCTCGGGGCACCGGAACTATGGCCCCGAGTTCTAGGAGCCTCCGTACTGTCCCCCTCACCGCCTCGCGCTTGCTCGGCAACCTGCAGGGGGACACAATGAAGGCGTCCCGAATCGGCATCTGGAATTCCAGGGAATAGCCCTCTCGAATCACTTCCAGGACCCACTGATCTGATGTGATGTGGACCCAAGCTGCATAAAACTCTTGTAGTCTCCCCCCTACAGAAACGAGGGGCGCCTGGGCCTCTCTAGCGTCATTGTGACTTCTTAAAATTGGACGAGGATGATGCGGAGGAGGCTCCAAATCCTCTCCCTGCCCCCCGAAACCCCTGGTTTCTATTGGGGAATCTGCCCCTTTGAGGGAAATTAAATTTCTGAAAGCGATACCTGCGAAACTCTCAACGGGCCCTTGCCCCCGGAAACCGGCTGCCCTTGCTTAGGCTTGTCCTCAGGTAATCTACCACCCTTCGACTCGCCAAGGTCCTTAACTAAATTTCTCCAGTTCCTCCCCAAACAGGAGACGTCCCTTAAAGGGCAGTTTACTTAGCCTCGACTTAGACGAATTGTCTGCCACCCAACTACGAAGCCATAGATAGCACTTGGCCGCTACTGCCGAAGCCATGTTCTTGGACAATCCTCTCATGAGATAGTAATGCGTATCCGCCAGATAGGCCGCTCCGGACTCCAGCCTGGAAGCCTCTCCGGCACTTTCGCTGCCCCGCTCGCCTTCCACCCGCTGAGACCAGCGAAGACAGGCCCTGGCCACCCACGCTCCAGATAGCCGCCTGGAGCACCAAGGCATTCACATCAAAAATTTGTCACAGCATGGCATCCAATCTTTTGTCCTGAGCATCCTTGAGGGCTGCACCACCCTCCACTGGAATGGTGGTCTTTTTCGTGACAACCGCCACCGTCGCATCAACCCTAGGCGACTGAAAAACTTCCTTATCACGATCCACTAGGGGATAGAGCCAGCGCATTACTCTGGCCCCTTTCAACGGTGCCTCAGGAACATTCCACTCCTCCTGAATCATTTTCTGAAAGACTGCACCGGAAAGGCCTTTTGAGTCTTCCTAAAGACCTGCAATAAGGGATCCTCCAGGGTGTCATCCTCCAACGACCCCGGGACCGGCATGTTCAACGCCCCTAGTGTTTCCACAATAAGTGCTGGGAGCTCCTCTCTGCAGAACACTCGCACAACTCTCGCTTGGTCCTCCTTCTCTGCGAGCTCCCCTTCCGCCAATTCGTCCTCAGGATCCACACTGTGGCATTCCTCCTCGGAAAGCTGCCCCTGAGGCAACCGAAGGATCCTTGAGCTCTTCCTCCTCCATCTGCCGTGTCTTGTCCTGGCGCTCTTCCGTAGTATTGCTAGACGAGGCCCTCTTCACACCCCTCCTTTCTGGAGCGCCCACATGCTGCGTTAGTGGAGCGCCTCCCACTGCCTGCTGCAGCAGAGCCATAAAGTCTTTGGAAAAGATAGAAGCCAGGCCTTTATTCCAGACCGCTGGAGATGGAGAAAAATCTGGGGCAGAGGATGGCCCAGCCACCGGTTCCTCTAAAGGCAGGAAGGGTGCCTGACCCGCAGCTGCCCCCGCTTCTGCCTCTAGGGCCCCTTCCTTGGCACCCTGCACTTGCTCCATCACCGTGGCCTCCTTTGCGCAACCCTTGCAAACTTCGGACAGCCCCACACAAAACATTAGGGTCTAGACGGCATCTTATGAACAAAACGGCACCACGCAGGCACTTAGCCCTCCTTGTCCCCCCGAATACCAAGGGCAGCCCCGATTGTCCGGAGGGAGGCCTCTGTGCCTTTATGCCGCCTTTCTCTTTTTTTTTTTTTGTACTGACAATAGCAAAAATAAAGCAAAAAGAGTAAATCCCTTAGCTACTTCCAAAAACCATAACTCCAGATGCTATCCCGGCACAAACTGACAAAATACCACAGACCTTGAGAGAGAAAGTACAAAAACAGGCCCTTAACACGTCCCGACTGTGCCCCTGCCACGCAGTGGGCCTTTGCCTAGATTTCGCGCCTAAACGAGCTAAGAAAGAAAACCCCCCCGTACGAGCCTATTCGCGCTCCTTGAGCTGCCGCTAAGCGACCTGCTGCACTCCTCACAGGCACCGTAGCTCTCCAGACTTGAAAGGGGGGATAAAAAAAAAAAAGAAAAAGATACCTTTTGCTCCGCGGACTCAGCCGCTGCCGCCCGCAGCCAAGCGTGCTGACAGGTAAGACGTCTGTGAAGCACCGGCTGCAGCACGCAGAGAGCTCCGGTCTGAGAATCAGCTGAACAGACCAGACTCGGAAGCTCTCCAGCCCCGTGAATAGGCAGTGCTTCCACTCCCGCCCGAACCGGAGAGGTCAGCAAAGGGAGGGAGGAAGGCTCTTGCAAATCTTAAAGGTACAGGCCGTACTTTACTCCCTTGGAGTGATAAACCAAATATAACTAATTTGTGTTTTGTTTTGTTTTTTAAATCAAAACCCCTTATTCTCACTAACACTATCCTTAATCGTTCCTCCAGGGGGCCCGGACCTCCGAGCCCACTGCCATCAGCTGCTTGGTAACTGGGGAGTGGAGGCGGATCCCAGGAGGATATACTGGTGACACCAGAAAAAGGTGGTGGTTCCTCAGTCTCCAAGCTACTGATTAAGGTAGACAACCCAGAGGTCCGGGACTAGACTGGAGATACGATCAGGAACCAGGAAATACTAAAAAAAAAAAAAAAAAGTCCATCCGTAAAGAAAGCGTACAATAAGATAAAGCTAAAACTTATCAGAGGCCCAACTCAGAAGCACAACATGCTCCTTCGGGGCACCAGTGGTATAGGAGTTGAGGAAAATCTGTGCACCACCTTAGCATTGTTGGGTCAGAGGCAGTGGAGCTCAGATACAGATACACCAATCAGACACAGAACTCTGCTTTATTGGGTCAAGGGGACAGGGCTAAGAAACAGAGTATGACAATGGATATCCAGTCTTCTGCACAAAGTGACACTCACTGCAAAGAGCTCTTAACATTTAGAGTGTGATCTTTAGAAGCCCAAGCAAATGATCAGATAGATCTGAAGCAAACAAAGATATACCGAGAATTTCAAAGACATGTAGGATGCACAGTATGGCTGCACATTTTAAACAAAGACAAATGGAGACGTCTCTGCACTCTGTCCTATCATGAGGCTAATCAAAGGCCTACACAAATGCAGTAGTGTGAATTACAAGTCACTAGGACTGTGTTTAACATAGCATACATCTGGACTGAGGTAACAAGGAACTGTATACCAGCTGACGAAGGAGCCAAACCATCGTAAATTAAAGGAACCATGACAGCTCTGGCCTGTTAAATGGGGTCCCTCTGACTCAGCCAGAGAACTGGAAGTAAAAAGTAATTAGGCCTTACCTGCTAATTAATGGTCCTGAAGGAACGACAGTCCAGTCCAGGGGTTCTCAACCCTGTCCTCGGGACCCCACTAGCCAGTCGGGTTTTCAGGCTATCCACAATGAATATGAATGAGATATATATGCATTAGAAATAGCCTGCCAAACTGACTGGTTTGTGGCCCTCCAGTGCTGGATTTGGGGACCCCTGCCGTACACCTCTGTCAAGTACGATTGTGAGTGGGCAAGGTACAGATGTCCTCGACATCAAAAGGGTAGATAGAATGTGTCACATTCCTCCTAGTTTCTCACCACCACCAAAAAGTTGTCTAATAGACAATATTTTGGTGGTGGTGGGAGGCGAGGAGGTATGTGACATATTCCATCTAATCTTTTTGATGTCTTGGACATCTGTACCTTGCCCACTCACAATCTTAAATGACAGAGGTGTAAGGCTGGGGTCCCCAAATCCAGCATTGGAGGGCCACAAGCCAGTCAGTTTGGCAGGCTATTTCTAATGCATATATATCTCATTCATATTCATTGTGGATAGCCTGAAAACCCGACTGGCTAGTGGGGTCCCGAGGACAGGGTTGAGAACCACTGGTCCAGTCCCTTTACTTCTGGGTTACGCAACCCTTCCAGCAGCTTGGAGGCTGAGCCCAACCTTTTTGGGGATGGTGCGGTATAAATACCACTGGTACCACCCACAGAGCCCAGTAATCGAATGAAAAAGCAGACTTAACGAAACTTCCATTAATAGCCTGTATAAAAATAACACCACAAAACCACCCCAAATATTTAACATCTTTCTTTATTTTTTTTTTAAGAAGTAGAAAAGTAAAGGAGGGAGGGCAAAGGAAGGAGGCGGTTTACCTGAGTCTGACTGAGCCATCCTTCACCTGCAACCCTCCACGCTGATCTGGCCCTGAATTCGGTCCGCTGCTCCGCACCTGGCTAATAGGCCGTTATGGCAATCGAAGAACCGGGTGGGATCAGGGACTGGACTGTCGTTCCTTCAGGAACATTAATTAACAGGTAAGACCTAATTACTTTTTCCTTATCGTCACTCCAGTCCAGTCCCTTTACTTCTGGGATGTAACAGAGCAGTTCAAGCCTGGGTGGGATCCGTCAGCCCGGACCGAAGAACCGCGTGCCCAAACCGAGAGTCAGCTGAACTCTGCACGTCCAGTCTGTAGTGCTTGGTAAAGGTATGCAGCGAGGATCATGTAGCTGCCTTACAAAATGTCCAGCGGGGGAACTAGACTATATTCTGCCCAAGAGGTAGCCTGTGCCCGAGTTGAGTGAGTGCGCAGTCCCCCTGGAACCTGCTTCCCCTTGAGGATATAGGCGAAAGCAATAGCTTCCCTGATCCACCTGGAGATAGAAGCCTTGGCCGCCGCCTCCCCCTTATGCGGGCCTCTGAACTGAATGAACAGACGGTCGAATTTCCTAAAAGGCGCCGTGCGGGAGAGGTAATGCTTCAAGGCTCTCTGAACGTCCAGAAGGCAAAGCCTCCTATCCCTCCCTTCTTGCCCATCGGCTGAAAAGGACGGTAGAGAAACTGTCTGGTTCACATGAAAGGGGGAGATGACCTTGGGCAAGAAGGAAGGTACTGTCCGTAAGACCACCTTGTCCTTGAGAAATGACAGAAAGGGGGACTGGGAGGACAGCGCTTGCAATTCGGAGACCCGTCTGGCTGAGCAGATCGCGACCAGAAAAACAGTCTTCAGTGTCAAGTCCTTTAAGGAGGCATTCTTTGCTGCCTCAAAAGGTTCCTTGGTCAAGGCGTTTAACACCAGGTTGAGATCCCAAGGGGGGTTGACTGATCTCTGTTGAGGACGGAGACGCCTAACCGCCCTTAGGAACCTGGACACGTCTGCGTGGGCCCCTAATGATTTTCCGCGGACCTTACCTCTATAGCAAGCGATGGCTGCCAGCTGGACTCGTAAGGAGCTGTGCGCTAGGCCTTTGTCAAAACCCGCTTGCAAGAATTCCAGCACCTCCGGAACAGAGGCCGAAAGGGGTTTCCTTCGGTGCTCCGCACACCATGCTTCGAAGATGCGCCAAACTCTTACATAGGATAGACAGGTCGAGCGTTTTCTCGCACTCAGTCGCGATTACCGCTCCCGAATAGCCCCGCTTCAGGAGCCGTGCCCTTTCAATAGCCAGGCCGTAAGCGAGAATCGATCCACGTGGGGCATCCAAACCGGGCCTTGCCTCAGCAGGTCCCTTCTGCAGGGAAGCCGCCAAGGCCGGTCGGCGATCAACCTCACCAGGTCCGCAAACCAGGGGCGGCGAGGCCAATCCGGAGCTATGAGGATTATCAGACCTCGGTGAGTCTCCACCCGCTGAAGGACCTTTCCGATAAGAGCCCAAGGGGGGAACACAGAGGAGACCCTCTGAAGGCCACTTCTGGGCCAGAGCATCCAAGCCTTCGGACATCCTTTCCTTCCGTCGACTGAAAAATCTGCTTACCTTGGCGGAAGAATACCGTGCCATGAGGTCCATGACCAGGGGACCCCAAAGGGCTACTATCTGGTCGAAGACCTCCTGCTCCAGCTCCCACTCCCCGTGGTCTATCTTGCACCTGCTGAGGTAATCGGCCGTGATGTTGTCCGTGCCGGCCACGTGCTGGGCTGAAAGCGCTTCCAACCAAACCTCTGCCCATTGGAATAGGATGTCCGCTTCCTTCTCCAAGGCAGGACTGCTTGTGCCACCCTGGTGGTTGATGTAAGCCACCACGGTGACATTGTCGGAGAGGACGCAAATTGCTCTTCTCAGCACTAAGGACTCGAGTGCCCTGAGCGCCAGGGCGACGGCCCGTAATTCCAGTCTGTTGATGGGCCATTGAGATTCCAACGACGTCCAGCGACCCTGGATGAACTGGTCCTCGCAATGAGCTCCCCAGCCTGCTAGACTGGCATCCGTCGTCAACAGTAACCACTGTGGGGGCTCGAGCAGCATCCCGCAATCCAGATTCCTTGGGCACCTCCACCACCGGAGGGCCTTCTTGGTTCGAGAAGCGCAGGGCAGCTGCATGGACAAAGGATGATGCTGAGGGGACCAACGACTGTCGTTGAGGGCTACCCTGGTGGCTAGTAGAGGTCAGGGCAGGTCAGACACAAAAATTATAAAGTTGAGATTGGCAAGTATTCCAAAGGCCCAATTGACTTTTGGTCCTAGTAGTTTCCTTGATACCAATCTTCAATGAAAACAACTGCTCAGAGTGGTGGGAAAAATAAAGGCTTTTTATTTCCCTTCTTCGCAGTGGTTCAAATGATTGGAATACAACTATAAAGCAAAATGTCCTTACTTCAGGTGAGGAAAAGAAAAACTCAGGTTTAAACCAAAAACTGTTACTTTCACAGGACTGGTGCTATTTACACAAAACAAGAATGTTCAATTCAGCAAGTCACACAGCTCATAAGCCTGACAAGGATTCTAGGCTTCCTGTAACACAGTATGTACAATCCATTTCTGGATCTGAAATATCCCCTGCTAGTTCCACTTGCATTGGCTCCTCTTCTGAAGCCTCTGAATCTGTGTCCCTGGTTTCAGGTAAAATATATTCAGGCTTTTTATACAGCTCCTGTATCACTTCCCAATGTTCTGGGCTAAGCCTAGGGCGTCAGCTATGTGCTGTGTTGTATACTGAAAAGATTCCTCTTTATTCAGAGGTTTTATAGCAGCTCTATATAAACATTTTTCATTCAGAACTTTCTTCTTAGGTAAACATTTTTCATACCTTGTATCGTAGGAACCTTCAGACAAACGGTTTTCTTCTACTGCCTGTCTTTCCCATACAGCAGCTTTCTGAAGGCTTTTTCCAGGAAAGTATGGTTTACCTTGTGAGGTTGGAGTCCCTTCTCCAAGTGAAGGTCTGGGCCTGTACCGGCTTAGCTTCTGGCTTGCCTGTGCAGCACGGCTTAGGTTCTCCAGCTGTCTCTCATTTAACTTTAGATTACAGTTGCAGCAATGCTTTCGCCTCTCTGGACAAACAGCTCTCACTCTTGCTTGAGCTGAGACCTTCCCAGGTCCTTCATCAGCTCCAGGGAAATCGCCTTCCACTCGGGGTGGTTTGCTAGCGGTAGAGTAATCATGTTTCTATTCTAACCTCTTTCTCTCTGTGCTGCAAGTGATCCTTCCCTTGCTTCTGCTGGACTTGCCTCCTTGGCCTGCTTCTCTTTCTCTACTGCTGCTCTTCTCTCTCTCCTTCCTACCGACCTCCTTCCTGCCGAACTGTCTCCAGTCTTCCACACTCTCCTTAAGAAGCACTCCTGCCTTCGAGGATTGGAAGCTGGCTGGCATTACCTTGTGACCAGCGGGGCGGGGCTCCTCAGTGTCTCTGAAGTCGCTCTGGCTCCCTCTAGCTGGTTCCTCCGAATAATGCAGCTTGTGCACGTCTTTTTCTCCGTTTAAAGCATTTTCTTTTCTTTCAACAGTGCCCGCTGCAAAGGTCGCATGTGAGCCCTGGCCCACGGTACTACCTCTATCGCTGCCGCCATAGTTCCCAGCAATTGAAGGTAATGCCATACTGTAGGACTTCGCCTGCCCAGAAACTGCGTGACCAAGACCCTTAGGTCCCTTGACCTCGTTTTGGACAGGAAAACCCTGCCTCTGTTGGTGTCGAACCTTGCTCCGAGATACTCGAGTTCCTGGGAGGGTATCAACCTGCTCTTTACTCGATTGATGACCCACCCTAACTCCTCTAGAACTCGTACCACTCTGGCAGTGGCCGAGCGACTTTCCTCTTCTGACTTTGCCTGGATCAGCCAATCGTCTAGATAGGGATGCACTAGTATCCCCTCTTTTCGTAGGGCTGCCGCTACTACCACCATCACCTTGGTGAAAGTCCTTGGAGCCGTAGCTAGACCGAAGGGCAGAGCCTGGAATTGAAAATGACCTCTTGGCACCATGAATCTCAGGAACAGTTGATGGGACTTTCTGACCGGAATATGCAAATAGGCTTCTGTCAAATCCAATGAAGTTAGGAACTCCCCGCCCCTTACGGCTGCGATGACCGATCATAGGGTTTCCATCCGGAAATGCGGCACTCTGAGACAGCGATTGACTTGCTTGAGATCCAGGATCGGGCGAAAGGAGCCTTCCTTCTTTGGTACCACAAAAATAAATCGAGTACCGACCTGTACCGCATTGGTCTGGCGGCACCGGAACCACAGCTCCGAGCGCTATGAGCCGAGAGAGTTGCCTCTATCGCCGCCCTCTTTATATGAGAACTGCAGGGAGACTGAACAAAGGCTGGAAGTATTTGCTTTGCAAATTCGAGAGAATAGCCCTCTCGGATCACCTCCAGGACCCATTGATCGGACGTGACCCGGGACCAGGCGGGAAGAAACTGCCTTAAACGTCCCCCCACTGGCAGCCCGCCCTCCTGGACCCCCGTTATCTCATTGTTGTTTTCTAGGCCCTGAGGAGGAGGAAGAGGTACCAAAACCTCTACCTGCTCCTCGAAACCCTCTAAAGCTTTGCCCCCTCGAAGGGAAACGGCCCCTCGGAAAGGGGTTCGACCTGGCTGGACGAAACCTCCGGGGATCCCTTGGTTGGTTCCGCACCGGAGCTAGGGAGCGCCCTTGTTTCGGTCTGTCTTCCGGAAGCCTGCCTCCCTTAGATTCGCCGAGGTCCTTTACCAACTTATCCAAATCCTCACCAAACAGCTTCCCTTTAAAGGGAAGACGACTCAGGCGTGCCTTTGAAGAGGCATCGGCTGCCCAATTACGTAGCCACAAATAGCGCCTAGCTGCCACCACCGAGGCCATGTTCTTAGCAAGGCTCCTGATGAGGTCATACTGACTGACTATCTGCCAAATAGGCCGCTCCGGACTCCAACCTAGCTGAATTGGCTTGTGCTTCCTCTGCAGAGCCTTCCGCTGACTGAAGTTGTTGGGACCACCTCAAACAGGCCCAAGCCACCCAAGCACCCGACACGGAGGCCTGTAAGGCAAAAGCGCTTACATCAAAGGCTTGCTTCAAAAGCGTGTCCAACTTTCTATCTTGAGAATCCCTCAGGGCCGTGCTGCCCTCGACTGGGATAGTTGTCTTTTTAGTCACGGCTGATACCGCCGCATCCACCCTGGGAGACTTCAGCAGCTCTTTGTCTGACTCTGGTAGAGGATATAGGCGAGCCATAGACCGGACCTCCCTTAAACTTGACTCTGGTTGATCCCATTCTTCCTGGATCATCTGACGTACCACCCTGTGGACAGGAAAAACCTTCTGCGACCTCCTAATGGCTTGGATTAGAGGATCTTCCAACGCCTCCTCATCTGCTGGAGCGTCTGAGGCTACATTGAGCACTTTCAGGGACTCATTGATTAAAGCTGGGAGCTCCTCTCGATGAAAAACTCTAATTATACGAGATTGATCCTCCTCAGGGATCTCCCCCACTTCGAGCTTCTCCTCTTCCTCATCTAAATCTTTGTCAGAGCCCTCCTCCTCCGGGGTGCCCTGGGACAGGGCCGAGAGAGGCTTGTCACTCATCAGCCTAGAGCGCTTGAGCGGTATCCCGGAGTCCTGAGTGCTTGCCCTCATTGGTCTGGCCGACCTGCCTTCCGCCGTCGTGCCGGACTCCCCTGCCCTCATCCCCTGCTTGCGCATGCAACAGGCCTTGTGTAGCAAAAGGACGAAATCAGGAGAGAAGAAATCCCCGACCCCCCCCCCATCCCCGTCAGGAGAGGAGGGAAGGGGCAGAGGTGGGGCGGGTAAAAGAGGACGTAGGAGGAGGGAACTGAGACCACCCTCCCCCTCCAGAGGGTCTCCTGACCCCTGAGGAGCTTGAGCCATGGACAAGTTAATTTCTTGTTCCACAGAAGTAGCCACTGCAGCACAACTCCTGCAGATCCCTGCTTCCGAGGAAGTGCCTCTACGAGTGCCACAGGATGGGCACCGTGACTTGCCAGTCATGTCCTTTGAGAAGGAGAACTGAAATCCCGCTTAACCGAACAGGCTTAATAAAATGGTCTACAAGTACTGTAGAATTCAGATCCGGGGGAGGGGGGCAAACCAGCTTTCAAATGTGCCCTCTCCTCTCCCAATCTATTAAAAGACCCCCACAGTAAGGATCATGCAAAGATTTTACAAATTAAATTAAGTTAAATATTAAAGAAATTAAATAAACTAAAACAAAAAACCAGCTATGTAGCTTCCAGTACTTGCTGTTTAAGGTGCTCCTTCCGCGGAGTTGCTCAGGCCTGACTCAGAGATCACTCGCCGTTGGCTCAACACATGGTAGGCCGCAACCACGTGGAGTCCTAAATGGAGGACCGCGAATCTGCACTGCGCTCCGAATTTAAACGCCACCGATTGAGACGGCGCTGGAATCTGCACTCCGCTCCGATTTGAATGCCGCCGCTTGAGTCGGTGCTGGCTTCGGGGCTCGCCACCGCACCCCTCTGCTCTGGGACGGGGCCGGAGGAATGAAGAAAGTCACGGCGCTGCCTCAAGCGCTCAGCCACCAGGAGGGCTTCGGCACGAGGCAGGGCAGGTCTCCGGGGGAGAGTGCCAAGGAGCCGGCAGGACAAGCAGCGAGAGGAGATCTCTCCGGTCCTCCTCGCTGCTGCAGGTAAACCACCTCCAATTCTCGGTCTGAAAAGGGGGGGCGGGGGGGGGGAGGAGAAAATAAAAGGTACAGCACCTAGAAGCACCGGAGCCAAAGAATAGATAAGAAAGTAAACGAAATAAAGTAAATCAATTAGACAAAAAAAAATTAAATAAAATCAAGTAAATAGAGGACTCCAGTAAGCCCTAGGCTTACAGAAACCTCCAGCTGCTTGGAGGCTGAGAATACTGGGCTCTGTGGGTGGTACCAGTGGTATTTATACCGCACCATCCCCAAAAAGGTTGGGCTCAGCCTCCAAGCTGCTGGAAGGGTTGCGTAACCCAGAAGTAAAGGGACTGGACTGGAGTGACGATAAGGAACTGAGATTTGTGGAATTGGAACCTGGATGACATCAGCCAATCCTTTGAAGCCCCAGGAAAGGTGCTGAAGGGGTATAAATGAACCTTGAGAACAAAAAGAGCAGGGCTCTAAGCCCACGATCTGCCTGACCAAGAAAGCCTGTCTGAAAGGGACCTGTTGCACTATACGTGGACAAAGGCTAAATATCCAGCTGGCCTGGGTGGGGAGTCACCAAGTCTGTGTCAAGCTCTACACTTACTAATTTGGAGGAAAAAGGCCACCAGGAAAAGTGACCACAACCTGTCAGCAGCAAGAGATGATCCTGCAGCCAGCACCAGTGCTACCATTAGACAAACTAGGCCGTCACCTAGGGCGCCTGTCCTTTTGGGACATCCATTTTCACAACTGCCGCCTTTCTCAAGAGTCAGCAGCAATAGCAAAGGAACTGTGATGCAGCACCAGGACCTTTGCTATTATCGGATGCTTCCACCCCTCCTCCGATGCAGACTTCCAGTTGGAAGTCTGAGTCAGATGGAGACAGAAGCACCTGATGATAGCAAGCAGGAAGAGTGATGCAGTGCCAAAGCCTTTGCTAAGCACTGCATTGTGGTTCCTTTGCTGGTGCTGGTCCGGAAGAGGGGTGGTAGAATGGAGGGGCCTGCCTAGGGTACCTTCAATCCTTGCACTGGCCTGCCTCCAGCTAAAACTAATTTGCTAGGTAATTTGTTATCCTTTTGCACAGAGGATGCATCAACAAGTCTGGGTTCCCAAAAAGGAGGTCATGAAACTGCAATTGTATCAATGTTTCAAACATTAGGACTATAAATAGCTGGGTGGCTGGCAACCATTAGGACTGCTTGGCAGCCTGTCTGTCTGATGCAGAGGTGACAGAACTCGCACACCATCTATGGTGAAATTTGCTCTTATGTAATTATCTTTCCTTGCATTCTGCTACACCAGTCCAGACGAGCCCCCAACCAGAAGAGAGAGGCAGAGAACTACTAGCTTCAGTGATGTCATCAGCCATGTAAGAAGTGGGACAGCCTTGGAACTTGTCAGTATACCATTGCCAAAGCAGATCTGGAAGACACTGAACAGCAGCATTAGAAGACCCTCAAAGCTCAGCTCACACAACTAGGAAATGTCACTGGAACAATCCCAATCAAAATCTTGAGAGATTAAGAGACGTACAGAAGAGCCAAAGTCTGCCTGTATGAGTCCTGAACTGGTCCAACAAAGACTCAAGAAAAGAAAATTAGCTGGTGAGAACACAATTTCAATTTCACCTTCCTTATCCTGCTAGATCAGTCCAAACAAACGAGACATTCCAAAACTTTACAGACTCAGGAGGAAGACAAGGCACCCCAGAGAATTTGCTTCCCAAAAGGTGTCAATGTAAACCATTTGCCCTCCATTAACAATCATATTATGAGAAGATCTTCAAGCACATACACACAGCACCTCAGGAGCAAATGCCTGTCCCTACCAAAACAGATTGCTAATGAACTGCCCTTGGACTTCTAACATCCAGAGAAATTGATTTATTGACCCCGTCAATCACCAGTATAATGGCAAGAGTGGTGACATCCAGCCTACGTGCAGCTCAGCCTCTAAGGCATAGAGCTTCCCTAGGTAGCCAAGCAATATCTTAGTACAACCATAAGCGAGTGTTTCAAGCTGAGCCACTCCAGCAATGTGAGGGTTTCATGTAAGACAAGCACTTGCTTTAGCAAGGAATATAGATAAGACCTTAAGATACATATCCCCAGGAAACAAAACACTCCCCAGGAAGAGAGCCCCAAGGGGATAACACCAATAAAAGTAAACACCACTGAAGAATTGTTTAATGTAGGGAGAATTATGACCAAGCCATGTGACTCTGATTCCTCAACCCTTCAAGACAGTTTTTTTCAAATGGCTAATAAACAAGTGTGCCGGGTCTTGAAAACTCAACAGGCACATGGAACAAGAAGCACCCCAAGAGGCAAACAGCCACAGAGCTTATCAAGGGTGCCACTTCCTGATCAAAATGTAGACTGCACCCATCGAGCCAGCTACAGACTCAACCGTGAAGTATGAAGAGCATGCAACATCCAGAACAAACCTTGTGTGCATTGAGCATGCTGCACCTGGAATGAAACATCATAGACCACCAAAACAAGCCACGGGATGTCTCGAGTGGACAACCCCCAACATGAGCCATGGTGTGTACAAGATTACATCTTCTGGAGTTATGATGATGGATCCCAGAGCGCATGGTATGTGGTAGCCTAAAGAGTAAAGGCTCTGGCTTACACTGTTGACAACCACCTTCTCCTTGATACCATGTCCCCGCTTGGCTTTAAGGCCTCTCTTCTATCCTGGTTCTCTTATCTTTCCAACTCCACTTTTAGTGTTTGTTCTGGTGGATCCTCCTTTACTGCTATCCCACTTTCAGTTGGTGTACCCAAGGGTCTGCCTTGGGACCACTCCTCTCTCTCTCTCTCTATACTTTGGTACTGAAAACCATGGAAGGAGATGAGTGCACCATCTTTACACTGATGACTCTCAGATCTACCTCTCTACATCTGAAATCTTTCTAGGAAACTAGGACTGAATCTCTGCCTGCCTGTCTGACTGACATTGCTGCTTGGATGTCTCACTGCCATTTGAAACTGAACATGGCAAAACAGAGTTTTTTTCTCTTCCCCCCTAAGCCCACTTCTCTCTAGGGTTGCCAACTGGCTCCAGATATGCTCATGCAGGCAGGGCCAGCCCACCCAAGGGTTTCTGCTACCTCAGGCAGAAGACCTGGCCATGCTGCCCCCCCCCCCCCAGCTGAGCCAATGCTACGCAACCTCCACTACTGCCAATTCTGTCAGTGGGATGGGGGAGGGGGGGGGAGGTTGGTGCAGCACAGCAGCCGCAGCCGGCCATATGCTTCAGCACACATGGCCTGCTGCTTCTGACCCCCCCCAACAGGAAGTTAATGGAGGGAGGGATCAGACGCAGCAGGACATGTGTGCTGAAGCACGTAGCCTGCCATGGGCACGGTGCTGCCCATAGAGGTCTGCTGCTCTAGGTGGCCACCTAGTGGATGGGCCAGCACTGCATGCAGGACTTGTCTTGCTTTTCTTATGGAGTCCAATAGAGAAAATCAGATTTACATGTCCCTGCATGCAGCGGGGTAAACCCAGGACTGGATCAAGCCTGTCAGGTGCATCTGCAGCCAGTTGGCAACCCTTCTTCCCCCTTCCTCTATGTCTGTGGACAATCCTCTACTCCTCCCCGTTTCCTCTGCTCACAGCCTTGGGGGTCATCTGATTCCTTCCTCTCCTTCTCCACACACATCC
This sequence comes from Ichthyophis bannanicus, assembly GCA_033557465.1. Classification (NCBI taxonomy): domain Eukaryota; kingdom Metazoa; phylum Chordata; class Amphibia; order Gymnophiona; family Ichthyophiidae; genus Ichthyophis; species Ichthyophis bannanicus. Next base: position 1,138,137,129 of record CM066032.1, read on the forward strand.
AACGATAGCTAAAACCTGTCGCCATTTCTTTCTCCGAGATCAGCAAAACTCACCCCTTCCTTTCTCAACTCACTACTAATACACTTATCCAATCTTTAGTCACCTCCCCTCTAGACTATTGCAACCTCCGCCTTGCTGGTCTCCCTCCGAATCATCTTTCTCCCCTTCAATCTGTTCAAACTTCAGCACATGACTAATCTTCCTCCAGTCTCAAATTTGCTTCATTGGCTCTCTATCCATTTCCGTATCCTGTTCAAAATTTCTCCTATTGACCTATAAAAGTGCACTCATTCTACTGCTCCTTACTACCTTTCCTCTTATCTCTCCTTATACCCCTCCTTGGGAAAGCCGCTCTTGTGGTAGATCACTTCTGTGTCCTTCTCTTTTACTGACACAGACTTCAATCTATTTTGCTGTTCCTTATGCCTGGAACAAAAACTATTTGAGTTAGTACATCAGGCTTCATCTCTGGCCCTTTTCAAATCCAGGCTAAAAACTCACCTCTTCGAACCCACTTTTGGATCCTTATCTGCATAGTCTCCTGCTCTCCAACTATGTGTTTCCTTACCATTCCCCTAGACAGCTGTTGTGCTGTCTGTCTTGACTAGACTGTAAGCTCTGATGAGCAAGGACAGTGCTCTTATATGTCTCTGTACAGCACTGCATATACCTTATAATGCTGTACAAATGATCAGTTATTGTAGCAGTAGAAGAAGGCACAAAGTGAAGAGGACAAGACACCCTTTAGAAGAACGATGCATGAAACACAGGGAACATAAAAGCCATAAAGCTGTCCCAACAAGACATGGTACATGCCAGGGATGCATGCTCTACACAGCCAAACCCTGTGTGCATGAGGCATGCCACATCTAGCATCACAAAAATGGAGTGCACCAACCCACCGTTCGTACCTCCCACCATCTGCTGGAGGTAGAGAAATACTGACAAGTTCTAGGACTGCACCATTCCTTATACAGATTATGACATCGCTGAAGCTTTTAGTTCTCTGCCTCCATCTGTTGGTTGGGGAGTATAACCTGCTCATTTGGACTGGTTGAGAAGGATAAGGAAATCATTTTGAAGAGTGCTGGAGAGCAGCTAGCTTCTTAGTCTATGTGGGTATCAATGACACAGGAAGGAATTTCAGATGCTAGGTAGGATGCTAAAAAGCAGAACCTCCAAAGTAGCAATGTCAAAAATCCTTCTAGTTCATATGCATTGCAACAGAAACACACTGTGCTCTGAAATCTCAGTGCATGGATGAGACAAATGATGTAGGGAGGAAGGCTTTAGAGTCATTAGGAATTTTTTTGGAAATGTGAAGCCTCTCTCAGCAGGATGGATTTCACTTTACCCAAAATGGAACTTGGCTGCTGAAATACTCCCTGGACAAGCAGGATGAGTCAGCCACACCTGGTGGTGATGTCATCTGACGGCGCCATGGGATGGAGTGCTCTCCTATATGCCCCAGTGACTTCACCCTTGGGCCCACCCCTACCTGGCTCAGTTTTTTTTCTTCGTCCGCCCTGCCTTCAGGATGGAATCCCAGCTCTAACTACTACCCTTTAATCATGGATAAAGAAAATAAAACCAACAAACCTGGATTCAAAAAGTGTCCTAAATGCAGAAGGAAGATGAATGCTGAAGACTCCCACAATCGCTGAATCCGCTGCCTAGGGGAAGCTTACCATGTGAAGGACTGCTCTCACTGTGCCTGCATGTCCCCCAGGGCCCAAAAGGCATGCAGCTATACAGGAATTCCTCTCCTCCTCTGAGAGCATGGCCACCTCCACATGCAGAACAGCAAAACAAAAAAAAGGATGGCAAGAACAGCAAAGTTGAGGGGAGCAACGTGGTTGCCGCCATCTTGGTCGCTGCCAGGACTCCTCCTCTCCCAGCATCCTCCTCGGCTGTCTCTCCTTCCAAGCACTCCTCCGAAGGCGACAAAAGCTTGGCCAGGAAAAGGGGGAAGGTGGGTAAACCAGTTCCAAGCAAGTGAGAGCTCTTCCCCGGAAACTTCCCCGCACTGGCAAGACATCCAAGGAAGCTCCACCCACCAGTCAGTGCAACTGGCCATCGCAGAGCCAACAATCACCACGCCGACGAGGAATCATCCTATCACCACAAGACTCCGCCCCGCTCCACAGCCCTTCAAAGGGACTCCAGTCACCACCATGCTGTGGAAACAACCCCTCAGCCGCACAGTATCAGAGTTGAGCTGTCCAGATCATGCCGGAGAGATAGAAAAAGCAGTTCCAGTGCCGAAAGATCCACCCACAGCCAGCACAGGGACAGGAAGTGCAGAAGAGCACATACTCCTCCACACCCTCTCTGCACAGACAATGTCCCAGAAGCCACAGGAGAAGCAACAGCAAGAGGAAAGGTAGCCTACACAATTCCTGCACCGCAGACAGGAGTAATCAGCCCAAGGACACTCAACGCTAATAGAGCTGCTGTCTCAACTCATAGCCCAGCAAAATTTCAACCAGATCTCCAACGCCTCAGGGCGATCACGATCGCCCTCGCCAAGGTCCTCCTCCCCAGGAACCCCTCTCCTCTCAGATCTCCTACACTGCTGGGCTTCTCCCTGGAACCGCACATAGACAGCGAAGGAGAACACGCGGTGGGCCTGTCACCCTCCAGTAAAGGGCACTCACACATTCCCTCACCACCATCGCTGCCACTATCTCCCCCAGAAGACCTGCAGAAGATGTCCACATGGCTGGCGCTCTCACCTACAGACACGCCAGACCCTACGAACGAGGTACTAGGCTTCCCCAAGTTCCTCGATATGTCATCTCCATCCCAGTACACCACCTGGCTCCTGGAAAATCTTACAAAAAAGTGGCAAACACCGGCATTCAGCATGGCCACCTCACAGAGACTTGAAGCTAAATATCAAGTAAAGCCTACTCCAAACTTTGACAAGACAGCTTCCCTACCAGTCCATTGTGGTGGAATCTGCTCTAAAACAAGCCAAAAGCACACGTACCCACTCCAACACCCCTCCTGGGAAAGACTACAAAATTCTAGATGATTCCAGTAAGAAAACTTACCAGGCAGCTATGCTGAGTGTGAAGATTGCGTCCCATTCCTTTCAACAAGTACTTTATTTGGACACGATCCTGGACAGCCTCAAAGGAGCAATCCAAGGGCTCAGTCCAGACGCCAAGACCACCTTCCAGCCCCTCCTAAACGACCTGAAGGAGTGCGTCAAACACCTTACCTGCGCTGCCTTTGACTCCTTCAACTCTGCAGCCAGGAGAGCTGCCGTGGGAAGTGCCTCCAGGCGCTGGACCTGGCTCCAAGCTTCAGGATTCGAGCCATGCACAGGCAAAAACCTCTTCGGTGCAAAAGTCAAAGAAACTGTGGACAATATGAAAGACCGCGGCCTCGGAAGACGTGGAGCGCAGCCTTAACACACGCAAGCAGCAAGGCACATACCAACACAGGTCCTACACTTCCTCCAAGCGCTACCAACCATACCACAAGTGGCAGCCGCAACAACCCAAACATCAGCAACATCAGTCCTAGCATCAGAAACCCCAGGCAAAAGGACTGCAGGCAACAAAAGCAATCAACGTCCTCAGGGAAAAGCACACCTTCCTTTTGACGCTTCGCAAAGCAGGACCCCACAGGTGGGGTCCGCCTTTCAGCGTTCAAGAAGGCCTGGGAAAACATCACCAACAACAGTTGGGTCCTGCAAATCATAGGAGTGGGATACAGGATGCACTTCTCAACAACCCCGCTCCAACGCTCCCATCCCTCCAACCGCACGCCGGACAACTTCCTTGTCACCTTGGCGGCGGAAATCTACTCCCTCCTAGCAGCACGAGCCATCGAACCAGTGCCCCCAGCACAGCGGGGATGTGGATTTTACTTGAGGTATTTCCTCATACCAAAGTCGTCCAGGGGTCTGCGCCCCATCCTCAACCTGAGAGGCCTCAACAAGTTCATCCGCAAAGAACATTTCCAGATGTACTCCTTAGGATCCATCCTGCCATTGCTACAACCTCACCAATGGCTAGAATCCCTAGACCTCCAGGATGACTATGCCCACATTCCCATCCACTGCTCATACAGGCAGTTCCTGCGCTTCTGCTTCATGGAACAGCACTACCAATACCAGGTGCTCCCCTTCGGCCTCTCTCCGGCACCGAGGGTCTTCACAAAATGCGTGGCCATAGCAGCAGTCCACCTTCGGAAAATGGGAATCTGTGTATTTCCCTACCTAGACAATTGACTCATCTCTGCCCCCTCCAAGAACAGGGCGCTCACGGCAGTGCAGGATACAGTCTCCCTAATAATGAGAAACCCCAGGGTTGATAAACTTCCAGAAATCACACCTGCACCCCACAGAGACCCTGGAATTCAACAGAGCCTCTCTCCACATGGCACAAGCAAAAGCTTTCCTCCCTGGGCCGAGAGTGGACACCATCATCGCCCTCACCCGTGCCGCAGTCGACACCAGCAATGTCTCAGCAAGGACACTGTTACAACTCCTGGGGCACATAGCGGCAACTACCCAAGGGCTTCCACATGCCAGGTTACACTTGAGGGCCATACAATGGCACCCGCGAAAGAACTGGAACCAGAAAATCCAGTCTATGTCTTCCAGGATAAGCATAAACCAGAGGACCTGAAACACCCTCCGCTGGTGGCTTCTCAGGGAGCACCTGGAACAAGGAAAGCCTTTCCAAGCCCCCCGCCACGACCTAGTCCTGACCATGGATGCATCCAATGTGGGTTGGGGGGCACATCTCCACCACCTGTGCACTCAGGGAACGCGGACGGAAGCCAAGCACTGCCTGCACATCAACCTTTTAGAACTACGAGCGAGCAGATATGCCCTCTGAGCCTTCTCAAGGTGGAAACATCTTGCGAATTCAGACCAACAACCAAGTCGCGATGTTCTTGACTTGCGACTAGCAGGGAGACTGAACGAAAGAATGACCTACCGGGTGGACCAGGTTGAGGGCACAGCCCTCCTGAGTGACCTCTAGGACCCACTGGTCATACGTGATTTGGGCCCAGACAAGGCGAAACTCCCGCAGCCGACCTCCCACGCGCTGTACACCTGCCTGGGCCCTCTCACCTCATTGTGTGTTCTTAGGCCCCGAGAAGGTGGAGGCACTAAAGCCCTTCCCGGTCCCTCGAAAGCCTCAAAACCCCTGTCCCTTCGAGGGAGAACAACCCTTCTGATAAGGCGCCGAGTGGGTCATCCAAAACCTCCTAAAATCCCACAGTTGCGTCCATGCGGGAGAGGTACTGCATGTCTGCTTCTACTTATTTTCCGGAAGACGACTGCCTTTGGACTCTCCTAAGTCCTTCACCAATTTGTCCAGCTCCGCTCCAAACAGCAGCTTCCCCTTAAAAAGGGCAGCCTGCTGAGCTGGGCCTTGGAGGAATTGTTGGCCATCTAATTTCGGAGCCACAGATAGTGGCATGCTGCCACCATTGAGAGAGGCTCCTAATAAGATCATAGTAAGCATCTACGAGGTAGGCCGCTCCTGATTCCAGACGTGCTGCTTCCCCTGCAGACTCCTCTCTGGCAGGTCCCCTGATGCTGAATCCATTGAGACAACTGGAGGCAGGCCCTAGCCACCCAGGTGCTGCAAACCGGCACCTGAAGCGCGTAAGCATTGGACACCTTGCTGAAACAAGCCTTCGATATCAACTTTCTATCCTGGGCATCCTTAAGGGCTGCACTGCCTTCCACCAGGATTGTTGTGTTTTTGGTCACTGCCAATATGCCGCATCCACCTATGGGGACCGAAGTAGTTCTCTCTCTTGGTTCAGCAATGGGTACAGACATGATATGGTCCACACCCCCTGTAGTCCAGCCTCCTGCAGTTCCCATTCATCGTAGATCTGCTTGACCACTCAGACAGGAAACTCCTTTTGTGTCTTGCACACCACCTGAAGTAGGGGGTTCTCTAGCACCTCTTCCTCTGCCTGGAGGCCTGTAGGCATATTGAGTACCTTTAAGGACCCGCAAATAAGCGCTGGAAGTTCCTCCTGGCAAAACATACAAACAATTTGCACCTGCTCTGGAATCTCACCTTCTTCTAGCTCTTCTTCTGGCAGATCCAGCTCTGCACCTAGGTCCGTCCCATCCAGAATCTTGGACAGAGGCAATTTGTCTCCCCACTTGTCCAAGCCTCTCGCCCTCTTAGAAGCCTTCGCCAACTTCCCCGGCCCCCCCGGGAGCCGCAGGAAGCTTCGTTGAGCGACTCTGCCCGCCTGACCCTTGTTGGCACAGGCAAAACGCCTTATGCAGCAACAGGACAAACTCTGGCAAGAAACCTTCCCAATCCCCCCTTTATCTCAGTCCTGAGAAGTGGAGGGTCTGGGAGGGGGTTGGGGGATCGGCCTGAGGCTCCGGCAAGGGAGACAGAGTGCCCGACACCCCCACTTCCAGCTCTGGGGTGTTCCAGCTCTTGTTCCACTGATGCAGCTTCCTGGACGCAGCCGCAGTAAACACCCGCTTCTGACACTATCCCCCACCAGGTACCACAGACCAAGCACTGTGGTCTACCAGCATGGTGTTATTCTCTGGGCCTCCCAACCAAAGATCCCAGTAAGCCCTCAAGGAGGAGGGAGCCCACCTAAAACAAGCAATCCCAGAAGAAAGGGAAAAACAGGACTTAATGACAAGAAATCCCCCCCAACTTTTCAATGTTTTTTTCTTTTCTTCTAAACGATTTTAGGGGGGGGGGGGATTTCAGGGAGATCTCCCCTCCAAACCAAGGCTGCCAGGCTAGAAATGCCATGAATATAACCCCGCCAGCACCGACCTACCCTTGAGATAATACACCGACGAGATTGCTTCCCTGATCCATCGAGAAACAGACACCTTAGCTGCCGCTTCCCCCTTGCAGGGACCACCAAACAGCACAAAAAGATGATCCGACCTACGGAACTCTCTAGTATCCTTCAAATTATGACAGAACCCGCTGCATGTCCAAGAACCACAGTGGAAGGTGAGCGCCCGTCTCCCCTGCTACAGACAACACCGGCAAAAACACCGCCTGATTCATATGAAAAGCTGAAACCACTTTAGGCAAGAAAGAAGGAACTGGGCGTAGTACCACCTTCTCCTTTGAAAAAATAAGGAACAGCTCCCGGCACAACAAAGCTTGAAGCAGATAGCCACCAAGAATAGTGTCTTAAGGGTGAAGTCTTTAATAGAAGCCTGAGTCAAAGGCTCAAATGGCTCCCCACACAGCGCTGACAGCACCAGATTGAGATCCCATGATGGAACCAGAACCCTGCGCAGAGGATGGAGACGAAGAACTGCCCTTAAGAATCGTGCCACATCTGGGTGCACGCCCAACGCCATTCCTTGGATCTTCCCACGATAACAGGCGATCGCCACCAGCTGAACCCTCAAGGAAGACAGTAGCGGTCAAACCTTTGTCAAAACCGGCCTGCAAGAACTCCAAGATCATGGGCACAGAGGCCGAAGCTGGCCTTACTTGCCTGCTGGCACACCATGCCTCGAACAGGTGCCAGACACTAATTGTAGGCCAATGAAGTCAACCTCCTCCTCACCTTTAACGTCATTGCAAACACCGGCCCCGAATAGCCCTTGCGCCTCAGCCACGCCCTTACAAGAGCCAAGCCGTAAGCAAGAATCGATCCACCTGAGGCACTAGCACTGGCCCTTACGACAAGAGATCTGCTTGCACCGGGAGACGCCATGGCCAATCCGCAAGATTCCTTACCAGATCCGCATACCATGGACGTCGCAGCCAGTCCAGGGTGATGAGAATCACCATCCCCTGATGGGACTCTATCCTCTGCACCACCCAGTCAATGAGCGGCCAGGGCGGAAACACAGAGGAGCCCTTCGGCAGGCCACTGCTGCACAAGGGCATCCAAGCCTTCCGAAATTCTTTCCCTTTTCCTGCTGAAGAACTGGACTCTCCTTGGCGCCCTTGAACTTCGCCATCATGACCTGCACACCCCAGCAAATCGAAAACCACCTGATTGAGCACCCATTCTCCTGGGTCTACTCGCACCCGGCTCAGATAATCCACCATGACATTGTTGGCTCCCGCTACATGAGCCACCAACAATGCCTGGAGGTGATCCTCTGCCCAGTCCATCAGAGACTCGGCCCATGCCTCCCTGCCGGTTGATGTAGGCTACCGTCATTGCATTGTCTGACAGCACCCACACCGCCGCCCCCTGCAATCTTGTCTCGAAGCTCTGCAGTGCAAGGGACACCGCCTGCATCTCCAGCCTGTTGATGGACAAACAAGCCTCCTGTGGACTCCACTGCCCCTGCGCAAAGTGGCTCTGGCAATGAGCCCCCTAGCCTGAAAGGCTTGCATCCGTCACCAACAGGATCCAATCCGGGGATTCTAAAGGCATCCCCCTCTCCAGATGCCCCCCATGAACCACCATCTAAGGGCTCTCTTGACTCCCCCCCCCCCCATGGGCAGGGAAGCCTCTGGGACAGAGAGGAAGACTGATGCGACCAACATCGGAGCAGAGACCTCTGAGAGGCTGCATGTGCGCCCTTGCCCATGGTACCAGATCAAGAGCAGCCGCCATAGTGCCGAGGAGCTGGAGATAGTGCCATGCCGTGGGCTCTGGCCACCCCAGGAACTCCCACCCCAGGCACCGAAGCTCTCATGCTCTCGGCTCTGGCAAAAAGACTCTTCCCACTTGCGTGTCGAAATGGGCTCCGAGGTATTCCTGCACCTGAGATGGGTGCAAGTGGCTCTTGGCGACGTTGACCATCCAACCCAGGCTTTGCAAGAACTGCACCTCCTGGGCTGCAGCACGCTCGCTCTCGACCCTGGACTTTGCCCTGAAGAGCCAGTTGTCGTGATAGGAATCCTCATACATCCCTTTCTTGTGTAATGCTGCCGCTACTACCACCATGATCTTGGTAAAGGTGCGTGGCACTGTCGCGAGCCCAAAAGGCAGGGTCTGGAACTGAAAATGCCCCATGGGTACTGAAAATCTGAGGAACTTTTGGGGTTTTTTTTTTTATTAGATTTTCAATCAGTATAAACAACCAACCAAAAAAAAAGTACAAGACAAACAAACAATCATGAAAATGAATACAATGTAGTAATACAACAATCAGGAAAAAAAATTGATAAAGTCCACATCATTGGAACCTGGGTATGAATAAGAAAAGGAAAAAAAAAACCACAAAGGAAAACAAGGCTAAACAGCCCACAAACGAGGAGGTAAATCATAACTACTCTGCCTCACGCTCCACTACTGTACCCTGCCTATCCAGAATAAACTTCTCCAAATGAGTGACATCTGTAAAAATATAAGTGGAACCTTCAAATGTTACGGCACACTTACAGGGATATCGGAGAAAAAAAGTAGCACCCAACTGCAGGACACGAGGCTTTAAAGATAAAAAAAGCCTGCGCCTGAGTTGGGTGCTACGAGACACATCAGGAAAGATGTTAATTCTATGTCCACAAAAAATAGCCATCTTGAATTTTAAAAAGGCTTTTAGAATAAGAGCTTTACAATCCAAGGATTTCAAAGTGACCACTAAGATGGAGCACGAATTTATCACCTCCAAAGAATCCTCCAAGAATGCCGTAAGATTGGAAATAGTGGGCTCAATAATATCAAGACCTCCTTCTACGGGATCAATACGCTTAGTGCTACGAGGAATATAATATAAATTAGACACTGCAATAGGATCTTTCAAAAGCAACACTTCTTTCAGGTATTTGTCCAAAAGAATTTTTGGCGCTAACAAGGAAGTAACAGGAAAACTCAAAAGGCGAAGGTTGCTAGAACGAGAAGCATTTTCAAGAGTTTCCACCTTAGTATGTAGCACTAAAGAATCTTTGATCCCTACCACATTAGCTGAATGTGGCAGAAGAACCTGTGATTCTAACCGAATACAATCAGCATCAACACGAGAAATCTTTTTATCCAACTGCTGTAGAGAAGATACAGATTCAGAAGAAAATTCACATAAAGAACTCAAAGTAGAGGACAATTTATCATCAATAGCTTTTAAACCAGTCCAAAGATTCTTTAAGGTAATCTCCTTATCAGCGGGCAGCGGAGGGAGCCCAGTTAAAGCGCCCGCCGCAACCAGCTGAACAGGTTTAGGTAACGTAACAACCACATTAGTACTAACCTTAACTGAGTCTAAGATAGTCACTGGAGAAGGAGAAGCAGAACCAGAGGGGCAGGGCGGAGGTGTCCTCCAACCAGAACTAAGAGAAACACCCTCCGGGGAAGACTAGGCTACAGGGCGTGGGAGAAGATGTTTATCAAGAGGACTGATAACAGGAACATTGTTTGCCAGTCCGCCACTGCCCTGCCCAGACTTGGCCTTCCTTTTCCCCATCTGCTACAGTGCCTAGGTATATAAAATACCCCAGGAAACTTATAAAGGAAATAAACAAATACCTCAACACCACCACAGTGACGCCAAAGGGGCGTGTCGCGCCCCTTTGACCACGCCCCTTCGAGTCACACGCCGCGGTCCAGTAACACAGGCATTATATAGAAAAAAGGAAAAGGGTCCTTATTGGGTATAGATGTCCCCGCGATGCCTGCCCACAATTAGGGGAAAGCAAAGCGTCCCAGAGAAAGGCTCCTCCCGACAGCAAATTCGGGGCACACACACAGGCTCCCTGCACCTCCAGCACAATCTCACTAGGTCCCAAATCTGAGGAACTTCTAATGCTCTGGCTGAATGGGAATGTACAGGTACGCTTCCATGAGGTCGAGAGACGTCAGGAACTCCCCACCGCGGACCACAACTACAGACCGCAAGATCTCCATCTGAAAAGGTGGGATCCGGAGACAGCGGTTTACATGCTTGAGATGGAGAATGGGCCAGAAAGCTTTGTCTTTCTTTAGTACCATGAAATAAATGGGGAGTACCGACCACAGCCGTACTGGTCTCGAGACATCGGCACCACGGCCCTGAGCTGCAGCAAATGCCTCAGGGTGTCACGAACTGTAACCGCCTTGGCCCATGCCCTGCACGGAAACGGCACAAAGGAACAGCCTGGCAGACGAGCGAACTAGAGTGCATAGCCCTCTCGGATGACCTCTAGTACCCACTGATCAGAGGTGATTTCGACCCAGGCGGGGTAAAAGCCCTGCAGCCGCCCTCCCAGCGGCTGTACCTCTACCCGGGCCCTCCTCACTTCATTGGGCCTTCTTAGGACTCAAGGATAAGGATGCCGTGAATCTGCGCCCCGCTTCTCAAAAAGCTCAAAATCCCTGCGACCTTGCAGGAAAATGACCTTTCTAGAAAGGAGTCTGGTGTGCGGGATGAAAACACTGAAATTCCCGCAGCTGCCCCCAAGGAACAGTGGTACCCCGACTTAGTTTCTGCTTGTCCTCCAGCAGCCGGCCACCCCTAGGTCTTTAACCAACTTCTCTAGGTCCTCTCCAAACAGAAGCTTCCCCCTAAATGGCAACTTACTGAGTCGGGCCTTGGAAGAGGAATCTGCCGCCCAATTACGAAGCCACGAATAATGGCAGGCTGCCACCATCAAGGCCATACTCTTAGAAAGCCCTCTGATGAGATCATAATGAATATCCGCCAGGTACGCCGCCCTGGATTCCAACCAGGGGGCCTCCCCCGCCTGGTCCGAGTCTTCTTACTGCTGCACTCACTGAGAACAATGGAGAAGGACCTTGGTGTGATTATTTCTGAGGATCTCAAGGTGGCAAAAGCCAGAAGGATGTTGGGTTGCATACAAAGAGGAATTACCAGCAGAAAGGAAGAGGTACTAATGCCACTGTATAAATCACTGGTGAGGCCTCACTTGGAATACTGTGTTCAGTTTTGGAGACCATATCTTGCAAAGGATGTAAAAAGACTGGAAACTGTTCAAAGGAAGGCAACCAAAATGATTTGGAGCCTGCGTTAGAAGCCTTATGAGAAGAGACTTGAAGACCTAAAATATGTACACTCTGGAGGAGAGGAGGGATAGAGGAGATACGATTCAGACCTTTAAATACTTAAAGAGAAATAATGAACAAACAAATCTCTTCCAAAGACGGGGAAGCTGTAAAACTAGAGGGCATAACATGAAGCTGCAAGGGGGTAAATTGAAAGGCAATGTCAGGAAATATTTTTTCACTGAAAGGGTGGCAGATGCTTGGAATGCTCTCCCGATGGAAGTGGTGGGGCAAATACAGTGACAGAATTCAAAATGGCATGGGACAGACACAGTGGATCCCTTTACAGCAACAGGATAAAATCAAAATAAACTTAACTATCTAATTTCTCAACAAATAGGGGTGTCCTACACGGAGCGGTGGGTTCACCTCTAAACAAAGGAATGGGGAGGGGTGGCCTGCACAGAGCAGCAGGTGCACCTACTCTTGCCATCTTACTGGGCAGACTAATTGGACCATACTGGTCTTTATCTGCCGTCATTTACTATGTTACTACCTCCAGCTGCTTGGAGACTGGGTGTACTGGTCAGAATGGGCGGTGCTCACTCTATCAGTACTGCTGTCATCAAAAGATGATGTGCTTAGTCTCCAAGCTGCTGGAAGATGTGCATTACCCAGAGGTTCAGGACGATAAGGAAAAGCAGTTAGTTTAGCTACGTTTAAAAAAAAGGCTTGGACAAGTTCCTAGATGAAAGATTCATAAACCATTATTAAAAGGGGACCTGGGAAATCCACTGCTTACTACCGGACGAGCACTGTGGAAGCTGTGGACTTTGGATACCCGCCAGGTACTTGTGACCTGGACTGGCCACTACTGGAAACAGGATACTGAGCTTGATAGACCTTGGTCTAACACAGTATTACATTTCTTATGTTCTTAAGACTTCTCTCCTTAAACATATGCTTCACATTGGAGTTTCATCCTGAAAGCAACGTTTTGTATTTTCTCCCATAAGAATTATTTCCTGTTACTTTTAAGTTTACCTGTCTGCAGCTTCATTTCATGTCCTCTAGTTCTGTGATTGAAAAACAAACCGCCTGGGGTATGTGCAGAGGAATGTTTGAGAACCACTGTTCTAAATCCAAGTCCCAGTGGGGGAGTGAAAGACAGTTTGAGAGAAGGGAGGCAGACTTCTTCAGAAGTTAAGAAGTCCAGTAGTAGCCTTGAGAAGGAAAAGACCATATTAGAAGTATCTGGCAACACTGCAGGAGAAAGCAAGCAGCAGGAAGTAGAATAAGAAAGAGTAGGGCAGTGCAGCATTGGAGGAAGATGTACTAATGAGCTTCTTTGCTTTTTTTTTTTTATAGCCTTCTAGCAGCGTGGTAACAGAAAAAGGTGATCCGAAGGTAAATGAACATAAGAGAATCTGGTAGGAGCAGGACAGGAAACTAAAAAGTTGGATCAAGTGAAAAGACAGAGGGTGGTGCAAGAAATAAAGAGCCAGGCGAGTGATGGGCGGAGACAAAGGAGAAAAAAAAAAAAGGTGGCTGTCCTAACAGGTAATACTGGCAGATATTAATAGCACTGGATTTTATGAAGCATGTGTTTACCAGTCCAGTGAGCAAGTGGCAAGAGCAGGAAAACTTAGGTCCTATAGAATACGGGGAGTCTGGAGGTCAGCTAAGCTGACCAAAGGTAGAAATGCAAGTTTGGGGTGAATGTGCATTGCTGTGGCTCATGGAAGGTTTACTGACACAAATAAGTGACACAGTAGTAGAAAGAGGTGACCAAGGTAACAGCAAGTGATGCACTCCAAAAACTAAAAGCTATTGTAGGAGGTACCAGAGCATTTACTTAGATCAAATGATTTGTTCACTGTAAGGCAAGATCAGTCAAAAAGGGAGGAAAGAATGCTGAGCTGCAACTCGGACACTAAGGGGTATGTTTACTAAACTACAGTGGCGTGCAAAAGTCTGGAATCACGTGCGAGTTTTGCACTTTCTAACTTTTTTTTTTTTTTAATTTTGCGTTAGCCCAGCATATTCAGCTTTCTACCACTTTAAAAGGGATACATTTGGCTATCAGAATTGACTTTTTTGCATTCCTTGCTTCCAATTTAAATACTTTACAGACACTGGGAGATAGCTACTGTGATTTTTGTGGATCCTGCGTCAAAACTGGATCGAGATTATCCAATATGCACACGTTATTTCTGACCAATCAGGAGGCTGGTTTCACTAACCAATCACAATGCAGATATCTAGCCAACAGTGCAGCTATAAAAACGCGCAGAATTTTTGAATTTCGTACGCTTTCTGGATCGACCACGAAGATGACTCTGACCCTGATGTTGGAGGAGCGTGTTCGTGTCTCCTTTATGAGCGAGGAAGGATTTTTAAGCCGTCAGATAGCCAGGAAAGTTGGTTGCAGTCAGATCGCTGTTAAGATTGTACAGAAGAAGAAAGAAATGGGTTCAGTGGTGGACAAGCCTCGTTCAGGTCATCCATGTGTATCAACATCACGCCAAGACCAGGCACTATGGCGCATTTCACTGACTAATCGCAAGTTGACCTCTCCTCAGCTACTTTGAGAGTGGTCAGACAAGAGTGAGGTCAGTGTCAGCTCATCAACAGTTCATCGCCAGTGCCTGCAGTTTGGTCTCCCGTGCTTTGCAGCCCCGAATAAGCCACTGATGACTGACTTACAAAGGCACAACCAGATCGCGTGGGCGAGAAAGCACTCAACCTGGTCGACTGAAATATGGGAAAAGGTGCTATTCAGCGATGAAAGCACCTTCTGCCTGTTTGGTAACCAGACCCACACCTATGTGAGGAGATGTCCTGGCGAGGAATTCAAGTCTGAGTGTCTCAACCTCACTGTGGAGCATCCTTTGAAGATCATGTTCTGGGGCTACATGGCTGCCAGTGGCATTGGACGACTTCACATCGTTGATGGAATGGTCAACGGGGCCAAGTACATCACCATAGTGCAAAAGTGCATGGTGCCATCAGCACACCAGCTGTTTCCTGGCCAGTTCCTGTTCCAAGATGACAATGCACCCTGCCATCGCTCCAGACAGATGATCAGCAGGCAGCAGCGGAACATCAAGTCAATAGACTGGCCTACCCAGTCTCCAGAACTGAATCCAATTGAGAACCTGTGGCACAAGGTGGCCTTGGAAATATCCAAGGGGCATCCAACATCAAAGCATGAGCTGATTGAGTCGCTCACTGCAGCTTGGAACCGCATTGTCACCAACGATCATCTTGTCAGATTGGTTCATTCAATGCCGACAAGGTGCAGTCAGGTGATCAAGTACAAAGGGTGGCCCATCAAATTGTGAGCCATCACTGACACATAAAAACGGCCTTTTTCAAGGCCACATACATTAATTTGAAGGAAACTTGGCGTGTGTCCATAATATTTTAAAGCATACTTACAATAATATATCGTTGGCCAACGATGTACATTACGCGATTTTCACAGAAAATCTATCAACAGGACAACTATGGGGAACAAACTATGGGGAACAAACTCAGAAAATAGGGGCTAAACCAATACTAAAAGTTGGCCCTAATAGCCAAATCTATCCCTTATCATGAGATCCACAGAAAAAGCCACTGGGAGAAAAAAAAATTAAGATATAAGGTCAAGAAGTGAAAAAACATCAAATTTAAAAGCAATTCCAGACTTTTGCACACCACTGTAGGCTAATTGTTAACATGTGCTATTTGTCACCAAGTCCAATGTTATTCAATGAAACCTACCTACCAATAACCCATGCTAACCGTTAGACAAGCTTAGTAAAGGTGCCCCAAAAAGAGAGACCATTTATTTAACTAAAAATATATATACCATCTCCTTGTCTTTAACAATTCACAATAACCATTGCATCAAATTACAGTGCATAAAACTAGTATATGAAACATAAAACTTAAAAACATTTCCACTAATATATTTAATTCTTTCCACTTTTTTTCTACGTAGGATCCCTTCCAAAAACACTGCACGATCCAGAAAAGTCTGTAAAACCTGACTGGACCCAGCAAGTCAGATTTGAGAAGCTCTGCCCGCTAAAACCCACCCGCAGCAGCTATTTCCTAGGATTAAGGAGGCGGAGGCGGCTTTAAACGCAATGTAATGAATATGAGCGGTACTCGTCTGAGCCCTAGCAGCAGAGGCCTGATCCGGAAAACAAACCCTGACTTCCAGCTTGTCAGGGTCCAGCACTTAACACTAGACCATCAAAAGGATTTTAGACGGGTACCAAAGAAAAATAATCCCATAATATACCTAACCTGCAAGATCCTGCTATAGAAACCCGCCCCGCATACGTCTCTCTCTCTCTCTGAAGCGCATGCGACTAATAACAAATAACAACGGATCATCAGCCTTAAGAGCGAGGGGCGGCTCCTACCCTCAATCCCACTTCGCGATTGGCCGCAGCAGTTTCGCTTCCTGTTCAGTAATCGGCAATGTCTATGAGCTACGTAAGTAGCTGAGGGAGCTGCTTTGTTGTGCCGTTCCTCGATTTCACACCTGCTGTGCGCTCTTCCGCACGGACACGCTGCTGGTGACGCAGCCGTGGGCCATGTTCCAAGCGAAGAAGTCTGGAAGGGAGCAGTGCGCCTGTGCAAATGTTCCCGCCTTCGATCCCAAGGTGCGGCGTGATTGGTGGGTCCTCTCTCAGGGTTCCTTCAGATCAGTCTTTCACAGAGAAAAAAAAAAGAGACAAAAACTACATACGAATTTGACCTTGAAGCGTCAATAATCAGCATGGTTGAATAATGGTTTATGGACCTTTACTCTAGGAACTTGTCCAAACCTATTTTAAGCCCAGCTACAAATATCCTAACAGCCTTCAGTAAAGAACGGCGTGAAAAAAATATTTTCTCTTATTAGTCTTAATGGGTTACATTGTAGCTTTACTTCTTGTCCCCTAGTCTTTTTACTTTTTGATGGCATAAACAACCAATCTACTTTTACCTGGAAAGCAATGAGCACAAATGCTCTAAGCTTAGCCAACAAAGTTCCAAACCAAGAAGCCCTAATGGTGGAAA
Source organism: Ichthyophis bannanicus (assembly GCA_033557465.1). NCBI lineage: Eukaryota > Metazoa > Chordata > Amphibia > Gymnophiona > Ichthyophiidae > Ichthyophis > Ichthyophis bannanicus. The sequence continues at coordinate 1,138,154,052 of CM066032.1, forward strand.
TGGATTTGGACATTGTGGCCATTACAGAAACATGGCTAAACAAATCACAAGATTGGGATATAGCCATACCTGGCTATAATCTATTCAGAAGAGACAGAGAAAATGGAAGAGGAGGAGGAGTAGCCTTATATGTCAAAAGCAATATTGTTGTTAAGTGCCGTCGAGTCAGAGTCAACTCATGGTGACCCTCTGGATAGCTATTCTAAGTTGTGTTCGGTCTTGAGTGAGGCAGCTCATTGTTGACAGACTGGTACCCATAGCTGCTGTTCCTTATCGTTCCTCCAGTTTAGTCCTCTACCGCTGGGTAGTGCACCTCCTCCTGCAGCTTGGAGACTGAACCAATCAAATCTTCATCCCACTGGATGTAGCGAGCTGGAAATCCCCATCAGCCCCAGTGTGTCCAGTCTCCAAGCAGCAGGAGGACCTTGTAAGCCCAGGTGCTGGGCTCACTGGAGGAACTAATAAGAAGCAGGCTATGTAGCTGAATTTTGATTTCATTTGATTTGATTTGGTTTGGTTTGGTTTGGAGGAATAGATATTTGGGTGCTGTGCCTTTAAAAAAATAATAGGGAACAGGGAAGGGGTTTCTGCTCTTAAGCGATTCTACCTTGCCTAGTCTCTCTGTTACCCCCTGGCAACTTTTACTAATTAGGATTTCTTACCCCTTGACTGAACGGAGTAGAGCCCCTAGTACATACCTGTAAGTTCAAGCATTTCAACGCGGCCACCTTCCTAGAGCAAACAATCCCATCTCTTGACCTCCTATTTGATAAAAGCTCTAGCGAAGAGACTCTTATTTCTAAATGGAATGAGACCCTATCTGAAGCTTCTCTACTCCCACCTAACAAACATCCTCAAAAGATCATTAGAAGAGCATCCTGGTTCTCCACACACCTAAGATCTCTTAAAAGAGAACTTAAACGTCTCGAACGCAAATGGAGACACTCTAAAGATACAAACACACTCACTTCCTATTTAGCTAAACTCAGAACTTACTGCACTGAAACCCTCAATCATAAAAGAGAATACAATGAAAATGGGAGACAGCCAACATGGCTTTAGACAAGGAAGATCTTGTCTTACTAATCTGTTATGTTTTTTTGAAGGAGTGAATAAACAGGTGGACAAAGGTGAGTCGGTTGATATTGTGTATCTGGACTTTCAAGAAAGCCTTTGACAAGGTCCCTCATCAGAGACTTTTGGCAAAACTAAAGAGTCATGGGATAGGAGGCAGTGTACTATTGTGGATCAGGAACTGGTTAAAAGATAGAAAGCAGAGGGTAGGGCTAAATGGCCAATTTTTCCCAATGGAGAAAGGTGAATAGTGGTGTACCCCAGGGATCTGTGCTGGGTCCGCTGCTTTTTGACATATTCATAAATGACCTGGAAAGTGGAATAACGAGTGAGGTTATCAAATTTGCAGATGACACAAAACTATTTAAAGTTGTTAAAACCGAAGAGGATTGTGAAAAATTGCAAGAGGATCTTGACAAATTGGAAGACTGGGCATCAAAATGGCAGATGAAATTTAATTTGGACAAGTGCAAGGTTATGCACCTAGGGAAGAACAACCCAAACTATGGTTACACGATGCAAGTTTCCAAATTAGGAACCACCACCCAGGAAAAAGATTTAGGCGTCATTGTGGATACCATGTTAAAACCCTCGGCCCCAGTGTGCAGCGGCGGCCAAGAGAGCAAATAGAATGCTAGGTATGATAAGGAAAGGAATGGAAAATAAAACAAAAGATATTATAATGCCTCTATATCGTTCCATGGTGAGGACCACACCTTGAATATTGTGTGCAATTCTGGTCGCCGTATCTTAAAAAGGATATAGCGATTTTAGAAAAGGTTCAGAGAAGAGCCACCAAAATGGTAAAGGGGATGGAAAGATACTCCTATGAAGAAAGGCTAAAAAGGTTAGGGCTCTTTAAACTGGAAAAGAGACGGCTGAGGGGAGATATGATAGAAGTCTATAAATTAATGAACGGAATGGACACGGGTAAACGTAGATCGATTGTTTACGTTATCAGAATATAGAAAGACTAGGGGACATTCAATGAAGCTACAGGGTAAACTATTTAAGACTAATAAAAGAAAATATTTTTTCACTCAACGTGTAATCAAACTCTGGAATTTGTTACCGGAGGATGTAGTAAAGGCTGTTAGTGTAGCTGGGTTTAAAAAAGGTTTGGAGAAGTTCCTGGAGGAAAGGTCCATAAACCATTATTAAGAAGTGACCGAAGATATCAATGCTTGACCCAGTACAAGCATTGTGGAACTTGTGTCTCTTGGGGAAACTGCTAGGTACTGTGATGGGGCCTGTGGTTAGAGGCCTATTTAGCCCTATATAGGCGGTTGCCTAGGGCGTATGCACAAGTAATTGCTCTGGCCTTGTAAATAAAAAGTCTTTCAGAGCAACTTGAAATGAAAAGTGGGTTTTATTCCCCGTCCCGCTCGGACATTGTCAAAGGAAACAGAAACTTTAAATCAGATAAGCTTAGCAACAAAAGTGGTGACACACGTATTTTCTCTTGTTATATTCACAGAGTTCTCTTCATCCAGTATTTACATCATACGGTTGCATTTAACATAGACATTGCAATCCATAGGAATATCCTCTTGCAGACTAGCAGCGTCTTCCCATATCATTTCCCCAGCACTACTCACACTGCTGGTATCAGACCCTTCATGAGAACGGTATTCAGCTATAGTGTCTTGTGACACTTCACTATAACAGTCAATGGAGGCTTTTCCCCCTTTGGGTCTATATCTCTCTCTGTAGCTGGTTCTGCCTGGGCTTGCCTCCCAGAACATTAGCTCTGAAACATCTTGCTTCTTATGTCTGTAATCAGAACTCTGCCCTTTGCAGTTATAAGCCTTAAACTTCTCTTTGTTACTATAGGGAAGTTTCCTTCTCTCTGCAGGGCTTGTCTTTATGCTTGGCTCTCTATAGCCTTTGCTTCTAGCCTCCCGGGCTGGTTGAACAGGAATATGTTTGTTCCTAACTTTACACCTATTTCTTAAGCTGTAGTCATGCATGGAGTGCCCATCCCCCAACACTTCCCTCTCATCGTGACCTCTGCCTTGAGCTGGCAAATACTGGCCTCTGGGGTAGTGGGGTAATCCTGGCTTCTCTCCAAAGCTATTCTTGGTAGCAGGTCTTCCCTTAGTGCAGCTTGCCTTGAACCTTCCTTCTCGAGAGCTGGAGACAGACTCACTTCCTGACTCCTCGTGAGAAGAATTTCCTCCCAGCAATCCCCTGGGGCTTCTGCTCAGCTGACCTGGGACACACCTCCTGCTCCTCTCTCTCCTACTGCTTCCCGTGGTGATCCTGCTTCTGACTCTGCCTCCTAACTGACTGGAACCCTGCCCTAAATAATCCCTAGCTCTACACGTGACCTGGGGACTCTCACTCAGGTGTTCCTGATGGGACTTTTGTTTGCTACGTAGCAAGAATTTCCCTTGCTGCAGTGAATCATGGTGCCTAGTGCTGCTTTCTACAGCTGACTCTGAGGTAAGTCTTTCTTTTATCTTATTTTCCCTGGGCTGTGTGCCCCTTGCTGCATCACATATCCCCCCTCTTAAGATATTCCGTGCTGGTGCACTTTCATGCTCCCAGCCCGGAATACGCGACAAAGCGTCTGCATTAGTATGTAGCTTTCCCGCCCTATGGTGTATAGTAAAATTGAAAGCCTGCAGCGCCAGGTGCCAACGGGTGAGGCGAGGGTTGTGGTTCCTCATGGTACCTAACCATTTCAATGGTGCATGATCAGTAATCAGCACGAAATGTCTGCCGGTAAGGTAAAAACGAAGTGATTCGATGGCCCACTTGATGGCCAAACATTCCTTCTCAATGGTTGAGTAGTTGCCCTCAGCCTTGGTCAATTTCCTACTCAAGTAGATGACGGGGTGCTCAGTACCCTCAAACTCCTGGGATAGGACGGCTCCCAGCCCCGATTCCGAGGCGTCCGTCTGCAGGATAAAAGTACGGTTAAAATCCACCCCATATAAAAACTGGCGCCTTGCATAACTTCCCCTTTAGAAGTGTGAAAGCGTCCTCCGCTGCCTGTGTCCATTGTAAATTATTAGGCGCGTTTTTCCTCAACATATTTGTTAACACTGTACTCTCCTCCGCGAATCTAGGTATAAAACGCCTATAATATCCGATTAAGCCTAGGAAACTTCTCAGTTGTTTCTTATTTAGGGGACGCCTAAAATTCTGTACACTTTCCACTTTATCATGTAGTGGTCGGACCGTCCCATTTCCCACTAAGTGTCCTAGATACCTAACCTCGGTACCTCCAAATAGGCATTTTCCGGGATTTAGAGTCAAACCAGCATCTCGCAAAGCCTTCAATACGGCCTCTACACGTGGAAGGTGCTGTGCCCAGGTGGTGCTGTGGATGACTATATCATCCATATATGCTACGGCGTAGCTGTGGTGCGGCCGTAGGACTTGGTCTACCAACCTTTGGCATGTTGCCGCAGCACCGTGTAGACCGAACGGCATGCGTTTAAACTGGAATAAACCCAGTGGTGTACTGAATGCTGTCTTGGGTCTGGAAGCACGGGTCAACGGTATCTGCCAATAACCCTTGGTAAGGTCGAGGGTGGTCAGATACCGTGCCTGCCCCAGTCTATCCAACAACTCCTCGATCCTTGGCATAGGGTAGGCATCGAAGAGTGATATGGTATTGACCTGCCTAAAGTCAATGCAGAAACGGAGACTGCCATCCGGTTTCGGTACCAGGACTACCGGACTACACCAGGGACTTTTAGACTCTTCAATCACGCCTAGTTGTAGCATCTCCTGAACTTGTGCAATAATCTCGCTCTTGCGAGCCTCCGGTAAGCGATAAGGTCGCAGTCGCACAATTTTCCCCGGGGGTGTGAGAATTTCGTGTGCGACCAGATTGGTCTCTCCCGGGACGGGCGTAAGGACGTCCCTAAACCGTGTCAACAACTGGTCTAACTGGCCCCGTTGCTGCAAAGGACAACCCTAGGCCAACCTTCGGTGCAGGGACTGTTTTACAGTCTGCAATTTGGGGACCTAAATCCTCTTCTAGATTTGTCTTAGTAGAGGCAGTAAGACCCTGTACCTCCCTCTGTCCGGTGGATCCAAACCCTTGGCCTCCCCTGCTGGTAGGGACTAGGTGGGTTACCTCCTCCACCTCTGGCGACCCAAATCGTTCACATATAAATTGTGCAACGCGGTCTCCTCTTTTGACCTCAAAGTCCTGCTCTCCAAAGTTAAACAGCAGTACTTTGACCTCTCCCCTGTAATCGGGGTCCACAACCCCCGCTCCGACATCGACAAAGTGCTTCGATGCTAAACCCGATCGGGGAGCAATCCGCCCGTAGCACCCAGGTGGCAGCTGGACTTGTAGGCCTGTATTAATTAAAGTCTTTCCTTTCTTCGGTACCACCCCTTCCATAGCACTAAAAAGATCAAAGCCAGCCGCATCGGCGGTTGCTTTCTGGGGGACCTGTGCGTCTGGGGACATTTTACAGACCTTTAATACAAAACCCTTTTTACCAGGTGTCACTACCTCTATTGGTGCTTGTTGGACCATTTCGTTCCTTGGGGTTTTAGCAAATAAAGGCTGGGGAATTACATTTACCAGGGCTTCCCCTTCATCATTGCTTTTTCCCATGACCTGGTCTTCTTCCTCTCCTTCCTTAGGTTGCTCTTGGGGTTCCTTTTCCTTAACCAGGCCTTTCTTTAGGCCTTCACCAAATGGGGGCCAGTCCCGGCCTAACACCAAATCAAAGGGTAGTTTGGGGACTACCGCTACCAAAATCTTTCTCCGAACCCCTAATCCTTGTATCCTCAGCTGGTACAGCGGATAACCAGTGGAAGATCCATGGATACACCTGATATTGGCTACTCCTTCGGCGTGACTCGGGGGAAAACCCCTCTGGGCCTGTATGGTTTCCCAAAACGGCGAGAGACCATACTTTGGTCGGCCCCCGAGTCAAGCAAGGCCTTAGCTGGGACTCCCTGTATCTCTACATCCACTCGGAAACCTGCAGCTGTGTGGTGAACCTGGCCAGTAACAAGTGCTGTGCGAGACCTGCATTCCCTTTTAAAATGTCCACTTTTCCCACACTTAAAACACTTTAACACCTTGTCACCTTCTGCTTTTATATACCTGGATTCCTGTGAACCCACCTTGTTCCTTAAAGACATATTAGCATTTCTTACAGAGTTGTCTAACCCTGACCTGCTGCTAGCGCTGGCTCCTTTGATTAGTTCAGCCTCAAAGAATCTTTCCGTTAGGTGCGCTGCTTCAGCAGAGGTTCTACAATTCTGTAGAGTAAGAAATGTTCTAACCTCTTCAGGTACTGCGTCAAAGAACTGCTCTAATACAATTAGATCAAGTACTTCCTCCATTCGTTTACCCTCGGGTTCAAGCCACTTTAAAACCAACCCATGCACTCAGTGATACAGTGCCCTTTGGTGTTTCCTCTGGTTGAATCCGGGTAGACCTGAGCATGCGTCTGTACATGGTAGGGGTTAAGCCCAACCTATCCCGTACAGCTCTCTTAACCTCTTGGTAGTCACTTGCAAGAGCTGCTGGCATGGCCCTATAGGCTGCCTGAGCCTCACCAGTTAACGCTGAGGCCAGTCTAACGGCTAACTGCTCTTGTGGCCATTTAGCATTACTAGCTATTCGTTCAAATGTTTGCACAAAGTCATCAAAATTGTCACTAGCATGCATTTGTCCTAAAGTCCAAATCCCACAGCTCTGTGGGCCTACCCCACAGATAGGAACGGCTGCTGGTGATTCGTCCTTCTTAGGCTCCTCCAGGATAGTCCGCATTAAGTCCGTCAGGGGCTTCTGTTGCTCTACCAGGGCAGCGATGGCCTGCTCCTGGTTCTGCCGAGCTAGCTCTCCCTGTTTCTCGAACTGGCTGCTCATCCACCTGAGAACCTCCCGTGCATCCATCGTCGTCGTCATCTCCTTTCCTGAAACAAATCAGAAACACACCAAACCAAGTGCGGCACAATAACAAGGATAAAAATTTCTCCTCCCAAGCCTCCTCTTCTCACCAGCGATCCTCCCCAACCTGTGCCCAAATACCCGTTACCTGAGCAAGGTGGAGGGTCTTATTTTGAGAAGGTGCTTGCTGTCGCACTCCTGGAACCTGGATCCTCCTCCGTGCGTGCCAACTCCGCTCGTCCCGCGTTGTCGCTCTGCACTGTAGCTCCTTGTTTCCTGGACTGGATCCTGCCAACTACGCCATTCTGTGATGGGGCCTGTGGTTAGAGGCCTGTTTAGCCCTATATAGGCGGTTGCCTAGGGCGTATGCACAAGTAATTGCTCTGGCCTTGTAAATAAAAAGTCTTTCAGAGCAACTTGAAATGAAAAGTGGGTTTTATTCCCCGTCCCGCTCGGACATTGTCAAAGGAAACAGAAACTTTAAATCAGATAAGCTTAGCAACAAAAGTGGTGACACACGTATTTTCTCTTGTTATATTCACAGAGTTCTCTTCATCCAGTATTTACATCATACGGTTGCATTTAACACAGACATTGCAATCCATAGGAATATCCTCTTGCAGACTAGCAGCGTCTTCCCATATCATTTCCCCAGCACTACTCACACTGCTGGTATCAGACCCTTCTTGAGAACGGTATTCAGCTATAGTGTCTTGTGACACTTCACTATAACAGTCAATGGAGGCTTTTCCCCCTTTGGGTCTATATCTCTCTCTGTAGCTGGTTCTGCCTGGGCTTGCCTCCCAGAACATTAGCTCTGAAACATCTTGCTTCTTATGTCTGTAATCAGAACTCTGCCCTTTGCAGTTATAAGCCTTAAACTTCTCTTTGTTACTATAGGGAAGTTTCCTTCTCTCTGCAGGGCTTGTCTTTATGCTTGGCTCTCTATAGCCTTTGCTTCTAGCCTCCCGGGCTGGTTGAACAGGAATATATTTGTTCCTAACTTTACACCTATTTCTTAAGCTGTAGTCATGCATGGAGTGCCCATCCCCCCAACACTTCCCTCTCATCGTGACCTCTGCCTTGAGCTGGCAAATACTGGCCTCTGGGGTAGTGGGGTAATCCTGGCTTCTCTCCAAAGCTATTCTTGGTAGCAGGTCTTCCTTAGTGCAGCTTGCCTTGAAACCTTCCTTCTCGAGAGCTGGAGACAGACTCACTTCCTGACTCCTCGTGAGAAGAATTTCCTCCCAGCAATCCCCTGGGGCTTCTGCTCAGCTGACCTGGGACACACCTCCTGCTCCTCTCTCTCCTACTGCTTCCCGTGGTGATCCTGCTTCTGACTCTCCCTCTAACTGACTGGAACCCTGCCCTAAATAATCCCTAGCTCTACACGTGACCTGGGGACTCTCACTCAGGTGTTCCTGATGGGACTTTTGTTTGCTACGTAGCAAGAATTTCCCTTGCTGCAGTGAATCATGGTGCCTAGTGCTGCTTTCTACAGCTGACTCTGAGGTAAGTCTTTCTTTTATCTTATTTTCCCTGGGCTGTGTGCCCCTTGCTGCATCACAATACATAGTTGTCTGAACTGACAACTAGTAACTATTTACAGTTTACTGTTTGTGTGTATTTCTGTGAGTTTAGATAAAAATAGGGGTTATTGATTGGGGAGGTGCCAATTATCCTGTCCTGGCAATGCCCCAGTTTTTATACTATTTCCTACTATTTCCTTTTTTAATTGGTCTTGTTTTATTTGATTCTTTTATGTGTCAAATATGTGTGCATATATAGTCCAAAGCCATTTCACTGGCCGCGTTTTTAAAGGAGATACTGGAGATTAAGGGGTTGAACTGCAAGTAATGTTGACCACAACTTTATATATCTTCATGTAACACCAAGCCAGGATCTGTTATAAGTAAAATTGTTGGAGTCTAAAGTGGAATAAAAAGCTCTGAATCTCTGATAGATGTTTCAGAGTTCAAAGTTAAAAGCATGAGTTTGGGTTAGAACCGGCCCTCACTACTCACCTGAATCTGCAGTCCTCTGCTGCTGCTGACTTGCTGTGGCCACATTGACGACAGCGTTGCTCTCAGCCTGACTGCCTGGCATCTGCCACTGCTGCCGCTGGGCTACAGGAAAACAAGGAAGGGATCAGGTGAGTCGGACTGCCTTTTGCAAACGTATGCCGTGATGCTGTGGCAGGCTTGTCAGGTCTTGCGGGATCCAGGTGCAGACGACATGCGCTAGAGTTTGCTGATCCCAGTTGAGGTGCCGCATGACAATATAGTAGCAGTGTTATGCATTTGGATTTAAACTTTGGATTTTCAAATGAGCTCAAGGACAGCTGCATTTCAGGTACACTATAGTGATCTTTTACCAAAGGGCGCTAGCTGGCAGCAACTGTTCTGGCATGCACTGAAGGCAGGCTGGGCCACGACTGCAGGGGATGATTCCCGCACTAACTGCGCAACCCATGTTAGAGTTGCAAGTGGGTGGGTTAGGGGTGGAGAGTGGGTGTGGTGAGCTCAGAGTAGTTAGCACCGGGTTCACACCATACGCTAAATGCATTAGCGTGGGTGCAGCTGACACCACCTTAATGGGGGGAGTTAAGTGCTCCTGCATTAATGGAGCCCATGTTAGGGGAAAGGGCTTCACGTTAACTGCTGGGGAAATATTTTCCACACCCCCGACAGTTAACACAGTGGTGTTGCACCTAACATGCCATAGTTTTCGCTCTTTTGGTGAGTTAGGTGCAACACCCTAGCACCCTTTAGTAAAACAGTCCCTATAGTAGGGAGTCAAAAATATCAAATTTTATTCCCGAAGAGACTGGAGGTTGTCTGCTTGAAACTGCACTGGTTTCAAGCAGACAACCTGCTTTCCAGCTCAAAACCTGTGACATGAATAAAAAAATGTGTTCCAGTCTACTAATCAGGGGTGTGGGCATGGATGGAAGTGGGGGTGTGGGGAGGCAGAATCAAGATGAAGAAACTTTTGTGGCTATGTATTTACTGTGAAAACCATCAGAGTGGGCAAGTGCAATAATAAATAACAGTAACCAGTTATAAATAATGACTGATTTCTTGGACGATGGATATTTGATCATCTCGGTCTTCCTTGCGTATTATTGATTTGTACCAGTTATCTCCCCTGGAGGTGGGCTATATGGAAAGCTTGAAATTTTGTTTTGAATCAATGTGATATAACTTTCCAATTCGTTCTGTAAAATGTTTAAAGTCACAAGAAATTTCAATAAAACATAAATAAATTATTTGAATTATATAATTATAAAATGAAATGTAAAACACAGAATTAAAAGTCAGCATTAAAAACCCTATATGGCTATGTTTCACCGTAAGGCTGCAAAAGACAAGCTACAGAACAGAATAAAGGGAAATAATTCATAACTGTATCAAGTAAACATCTCTTTGTTAATAGAAAGTGGGGCAGAGCCGGTGCTTCCATTAGGTAAACTAGGTAATTCCCCATGGGGGCGGCAAAATGGCAGTGGCAGACCTGCAGCTTAGCTCCTGGCTCCGTGGTCAAAGGTAGGAAAAGTGCTTATGCAGCACGGGGAATTGTGGACAGTCAGGGCTGAGCTAACAAACATCCCATCAGTTGCACTTCAACCTTCTGCACCATGGCCAGCATGAGAAAGGGCGCTTATGAGCGTGTCAGTTTCCTCTGTGACATGGAGTCAATCTCACAGATTATCTTGAGAGACTGACCCCTCGCTGTAGAGGAATCGGAGGTGCTCTTAAGTGCCTTTTCTCATGCATGCCATCCATGGGGAAATTGATGAGCTCTTCCTAAGTGCCTTTCCTGCTGCCAGCCATAGAGTGGCGGACTGAGCTGTGGCCTCTAGATGGATGCACGACTGATGTTTCGCCTAGGGTCAGTGGCCCTCGTTAGGAGACTTAATATCATTTTATCCAGATAACGAAGGTGCTCGCTGCTCTATACATATATTCAACACGCTGCTTCTGTGGACAGCGGTGCTAAATATGCATAGTATACTGTATTTAGCTGCCGCAGCCATCTCTCAAAAAACATGCCAACACACCTGACTAGTTTCAGCTTAAGCCAGGGCAAATGATAGGAGCTATTGAATCATAGTCACTGCTGGATTTGTGTCAAAATAATCCTCCAGTGTTGTGTTTATAACAGAATTGTGATTTCTCCTAAACGCTTGTAAACATGTTTGTTTTCAACGTAAAAACCTGTCCTTTGCTTTATACAGGCTTAGAGAAATACAATGCGTCAAATGTTGGAGTGTCTAGTTCTGTTTCTGAACTCATGTTGAGGACCATTGTTTAAGGCCCTGTTTTCCCAAGATCCCCTGGCTACGACAATTGCTTCTTGGTAAGCCTGATTGAATTAAGTCAAAAACACTAATGAGAAGATATTGACTTGATTCAAACCTTCAGATCCTGCATCTATCTTTGACACTGGCATGGGGCATAATCCAGCAAAGGTGAATCCGCCTCACTTCAGCAAACATGCACTGACCTGGTAGATTTTGTGTGTCTGACATAATCTCTTCTGCCAGCAAATTTTAATGTACGAGTTAAAACGGCTGCAATCTGGAGTAAACAAAGCTGCAGCCATGGTGCAGCCAGTGAAACACAGACGATTTTAGCAAGTTGGACAGGCATGCTATAAAGAATATCAGATAGCTGTCACTGAGACAAAAAAGCAACGCTAAAAGGTTGTTTCAGCTGCAGGCTGGCATCATGGGATCAGTCAGCGAGTCTATTGATTTTAATTTGCCATTTTTCCATATGAATTTGTTCTGGGAGAGCAGATAGCACAGCAGGTCCTAGCTTTGTCTGTATACCCTATGATTTTGTTTGCCCATCTCTGCCCGTACCACTGACACTGGACTTGTTTTCTGTCTCAGAGGAGCTGCAAATTTCTCTGCCTTCCACAATCTATTCCCTTCGGTGTGCGTGAATGGTTTTATGCATTTGCTCGTGTGATCCCTAGCTAAACAGGAAATATAATGAGCTAGGAGTGTTCAAGCGCAGCGCTGCTGTCACCACAGGGCTTTGTGATGGGGGAGGAGCAGCAGTCCGGGCTTATGTGAAGGAAGTGGTGGTAGACTGCGCAAGCCCCGCGCCTCTTCTCCTTTTGTCTTCTCGTGCTCATTTCAGGACGTGGAGATGGGGAGCACAGACAGTGCTATCTATCTGTGGACCTATGGCACATTTGTTTCGGGTTTTGTTTAGTAATGGATGGACGCGTCTAACTCAATATAAAGGGTTCAAGAGGTTGCCTTCATATCTCTCAAAAAGAAATTACAAATTTCTAGGTGCCTGGAGCTCAAATCCCATAGAGCAAATGCAAAACTTTAGGGAAGGCCATTCATAGACATAGGGCATGTTTATTAAAAAGCATGCTGGTAGCATGCAGTTGGATTGCGAAACCAGCATGGAGGCCTGCGCCAACTTCTGGGGGCATGTGCATCCGCCCCCCAGTTTTTGGCATGTTCCTAACGTGCAGCACTGTGGAACCCAGCATGTGAGTGCACCTAATGACACTCACTGAGATGACTTAAACGCACCCACACTTACAACAATCATGGCTAGTGTGGTTTAGTAAAAATGCCCCATAGTGTTTTCTAAAATATAGCATATTCCTTTTAATATAGTTCCCTGGACTAAAGTGATGGGGTGTGTTCTACATTTTTTTATAATAAATAAATAAGCTGTGAAAGTAGATCCATAGGATGCCCATGTGATATTCATCTTTGCAATATTTTTGATAGCAGAATGTAAAATACTGTAGGGTAGTTAACATATCAGATTTATTTTAAGAATTTCACTGAAAGCTTGACTTAAACAACTTTAGTAGGCAGCAAATGTAATTTCCAAAGAGATTTGTACTGGAGCATTGATATCAGTCAGTGGTATGGGCAAGTTCATGTGTGGTGTACATGACCAATATCCATATCTCTAAATTAAGGAATTGATACAAATTTACCATGTTGAAACGACTCATAAAGAACAAACCTGTGAATTGACACTGATCTCCGTGGAATCCAGGACAGCACTTCCACTCCAATGATGTCACTATCTTATGTCTCGTTCTATAAACTGGGCGTGTCACCATTTGATATCTAAAGAACAAGAATATTTGGCACATTAAATATTTCCTTTTGTACCTCAGTTGATGAGGTGGGATATTCAAAGATCATGGGGGTCAGCCATGGCAGTTAAATATCGGTCTGATATTCATCCTCAGTGTCCAGAAAGGAGCTGCCGCTGAATATTGAGGCTGAGCGGTGCCGGTGCTAACTGGGTGAGAGCTGACACTTACTCGGCTAGTATGATTTTCAGCTGGCATTTGCCCGTATTGTAACTTAGGCCTGCTTTTCATGTGGCTTAAGATGTCTGGACAAGGGCCGTTGAAAATCACACTAACCAGGTAAGCGCTAGCACTCATTCGGTTAACCCCTGCTCTGCCCACAGACCATCCCTGCACTAATTGGATAGTGCCGGGGTGATCTGTGGAGATATACAGCGGCAATATCTGAATATTGCAGTCTACCCTCTTAGCTGGCCAGCCTCCCCTTGGCAGGTTGGCTAACCCAGTACCTCAGAACAGTGACCCCTATAATGTGGCATTATTTTTCCTGACCAGGAGCATCAGCCACTAATAGATGGGCCCAATGCTCCTGGCCACATCTGTAAAAGGGCTAGTACTTTAATTACACACCGCAGTCTAAGGGTCCCCTTCCCCTAGCCACAGAAAAGTGTCAGTTCCCGTCAAAGATACTCCCTCCCCACACAGATCCCCTCCCCATGAATCTGCTCTCCAAAACACTCCCCCCCAAAGATACCCCATAGCCCCCTGAAGGCCACCCTGGTCCTACCTCATTAAGAAGCAATGAATGTGTTAAGGTGCAAATATCAGGCGTTAGTCCATTAACACACTTTAGTAACTGCCCCCCTCCCATCAATATAGTAAATCATTTAAGATGGCCTCTGACAAAACTACAAAGCCTGCAGATGACCTGCTTGTTAGGCTAAACAAAGTAGAAACCAGAAACTCTGGTCTCAAATCCAACTTCTACTAGTCACACTCGATATGAAGTTGCGTAGGCCACTAATTCCCATAGCCTCAGGTACCATTCAAATATATTTTGTTGTAAGAGGCCTGGTTTAGGATGCTAAATAAATATTGTAATAATAATAAAGAGGAGCTCATATAGCTCAACGCTTCTACCTTTCTGGCAAGCTAAAGGCATTAGAAATTCGGTGGTACAATAGACCATGTGATAGTGTGAGTTCGTGTTTACAGCAAGAAAAAATTGGATAAACCTAAATATATTTTTGTGCTTAAATTATTTTGCATGTTAGCCATAATGCATTAAAAAGACACAATAATAGATGTAACTATTTAAAACAATGCAGACTGTGTCTTTATTATGCAAACTACTACAGAGTAGATGTGTAGGTGATGTAGGCCTACAATTAGCCAGTAGATGGCAGTACCACAACACTGAAACTGTCACTGGAGCCCTGCGCTGAGCCTGGCTGATATTCTTACTTTTAAATGTAGTGGGAATGTTTTCTCTGTTTTTGGTCTGTGTAGAAGATGCACCACTGGTATTCGCCTTTCCCCACTTCCTTCATTGTGCGTGTTAGGTTACTGAAGTAACAAGCTGTTTCCTTTTAGTGGGAACAAACTCGTGAATCATTTCCTTCATGCAGATATATTCATAATGGCTTTGTTCTGGAAGCCTAAACCTAAAAGAGAGTTCTTGCACAGTACCACAGATAGGTGATCCAAAGACTTATTTTTTCATTGCATGACAAATCTTGTAAATAAATGCATAAATCGATAAATCTATGACCTTGCCTAGTATAGTCGGATATGGGATATTTTCATGGTTTGGTGTTTTAGTGTGACCAATACTGTTTCATGTTTTCCTGCTCTTTTTTCTCTGAGAATGTTTTCTGATTACTGAAACTGTACTCAGGTAATTCACTTATTTTTGTTTTGTTGTACTCTATGGTTTCTCTTCAAATAATGACAGGTCAATACTTAACTGTGGCAGTCAATGTTTTGGTTCTTTTTAAAACGCTGGCTGTTGCGCTTCAAAACAATGCAGATGTTCAATGTCAGTATGCGGATAGTGGCCATCACTGAGTATCTGGCCACCAGCACCATCTAGACAGCGGTGATATTCTGCCCACTATCCAGATAGCAACCCACAAAAAGTTTGGATACGGTGTGAGCTGAATATCACAGTGTGAGCTGACTATCACCACTATCTGGAGAAACTCCTGCCTCTGTGCCAGCTGCACCCACGGATCAATTCCATTTCTAATGTTACAGCATGGCTGCTCTGGTTCCCCTAGGAACAGGATGCGGCATGGGATTTTGCTGTTTGTGTAGTTTGGCCGTGAAGTTGGCTTTGCGTGTTGTCTACAGGTAAAGAGTAAGAACCACCCTTCTGTCTGAGTTTGGAAGAGAAGCTAAAGAGACGTCTGTAGTAGTGGAGAGGACTTTACCTACTGGAGAAAGTATGGTGAGGAGGTTTCATGCTAGTGCTGAAGGACGAAAGAGAGAACTAGGATCCCAGTCAAAAGGGAGAAAAACATTGGTGTCTGCTAATAACTCTAGGAGCCCAACAAGTGAATCCTTTGCCCATTGCAGAACAGCCAAGTGGCAGACTGGGATTACAGACACAATTACTCGAGGTGACACAATCTGTGTTACCAAGGACTGTGTATTTGCTGAACAGAGGACTGTAACCAGATAATATTTGATTTGGGCCCTGCATCCATTAAAGAGAATTGGAGCATTCAATTCAAGGATCTCATTACTAAGGTGCACTAACGTGAACACATGTTAACGGTGAATTAACGTGGCTTAATGTTAGCGCACCTTAGTGACAAGAGCACTCAGTGTCAACAGCTTCTTTAAACTTATGCACCAAGGTCCTTGAAGGGATCTCCCTTCCTGCCATGGATCTGTTCCCTGTTGATAAGAGTGTGTGCTGGATGAACGAAGGAGTGAGAGAGAACCCAAGAGAAATATTGCTGCAGCTAGCTGGACCAATGATATACTTTAATAGCTCTTTTCCCATTCACTGAGAGTAATGGGAACACACATTTATTTTATTTATTTATTTAACAGTTTTTCTATACTGCCCTATCATAGGATTCAGAGTGGTTTACATATAACATGAACCAACGATAACATAAAGGTTTACATTGAACAAAGGTGTTAAACTTGGATGATTATATGGGGTTACCGATAATTCACATGTATCAGTGTTGTGGGTGACACATTACAGCAAATAGGGAGCATGCTCTTTGGAGGGTGGAACCGATTGGGCGAAAGAGAGTTATGTTGGGTTGGGTAGGGAATGAAGGGACAGACAGTTGGGAAGATTTGGGTCTGAATACTGATGTGTTTCAGTATGTATCTACTGTTCATGGGAAGGCCTTTATTGCTTTTCTGAAGTCTGATATGTCCT
This sequence comes from Ichthyophis bannanicus, assembly GCA_033557465.1. Lineage (NCBI taxonomy): Eukaryota > Metazoa > Chordata > Amphibia > Gymnophiona > Ichthyophiidae > Ichthyophis > Ichthyophis bannanicus. The sequence goes on from CM066032.1 coordinate 1,138,170,488, forward strand.
TGATGGCTTTTATTGAGTTAGGTAAGTCATTCCATAGGAGGGAGCATACAGGGAGAATGCTCTCTTACATATCATTTGCTTGGCTTTCCTCTTGTGCGTGGGGATGTTCAGAGTGTTGTTATTCAAGGTTCTTCTTGTTCTGTCCTCTGGTGTCTTTTTTATTTTATTTACATTCTCTTATATACCATGCTATTCTGCATCAGTGCAGTTTACATTGAACAAACTGAAATTACATTGAACAGGGCATTATAACTTGGATATAACTATTTTACAGGGAACATGGGCTATGGAGGGTTAAGTGGCTTGCCCAAGACCACAAGGAGCACCTGTGGGACTAGAAACCCCAGTCCTTCTGGCCCAAGGTTGCTGTCCTCTAGTGGGATTTGAACCCCCAACCTTCTGGCCTGAAGTACCTTGCCCCCAACCACTAGGCCACTCCTCCACACTTTATCAGCAGTTGAAGAACTGGGGGTGCTAGGTTGTGGATTATTTTGAAGATCATTAATAAGGCCTTGCATTTGGATTGTCTTGCTATTGGAAGCTAGTGTTGTTGCTGTAGTGTAAGGGTTATATGGAAGTATCTTGCTGTTTCGGTTATTATGCGCACAGTAGTGTTTTGTACAAGTTGGAGTGGAAGGGTGTTGTTTTCTTCGGGAGACCTTGATAGATTATATTACAGTAATCTAATGTGGGGGGTTTAATGGCCTTCAGACTGATCTGAAGTTGCTGTTACTGAGTAGAAGATTGAGTCTGTGCATGGTTCTTAGCTTTTGATATGCTGTCTTGGCTGTTCTCTTGATGTGGGTCTGGAAGTCTGATTTGTCTGTCAAATGTCATCCCAAAGTATCTGACTTCATTCTTAGATTGTAGTCTAAGATATTTATGGATTCAAATGGAGAGAATAGTATGTTCTTGGTGGTGTAACGCTTCTGATTTTTTTGAAGTTTATAGTGAGGTTTTGTTCCTTAAGCCATCCAGTCAATGCTTCCAGACCTGTGGTGATCTGTGTGTAGTCGGGTTGTTCAATGTTTACTGGGGTAAAGACCATTATGTCATTTGTGTATATCTTGTATTGGATTTTGTGTTGTTTTATGATGTTACAGAGTAGCTGTATGTAAATGTTGAAGAGCAGTGCCAAAAGGACAGAACCCTGTGGGACACCTTGTTGCTGTGTGAATGGTCTTGATTGTTGGCTGTAGGATCTCACTTGTTGTTTTTGGTTTGATAGGTAAGATGAGAACCGATTCATCACTGTTCCATGGATTTCTATTTCGTGAAGCCTTCGCAGCAGGGTCCTATGATTGACAGAGTCGAAAGCTGCAGTGATGTCAATGAAAAGCAGGAAAAAACCTTGTCATATATTGTCTATAATGTTATGGTGTAGAGGAGTGATGTAGTTAGTGTTTCCACACTGTGATTGGATTTGAAGCCATACTGGTTTGAATGGGGTATGTTCATCTATGTAGTCTTATAGTTGTTGCAGGACTACTTTTTCGATCACTTTGGTTATGAATGGTAGGATTGATATTGGTCGATATGAGTTGATGTCCTTAGTGTTTAGGTTCTTGCCTCTTATAATGGGTCGTATCGATGCTTGTTTAAGGTGAGAGGGTAGGTATCCTTGCATGAGTGAACACCGGATGATTTCTAGTAGGAAGGGTATTGGATATTCTTTTGTGAGTTTGATCCATGTAGTTGTCTTTATCATGGCTATGATGGCTTCAAGGTGTTCTTCTGAGGGAATGCAAAAGGATTTCCATGTGTTTATATTCTTGTGTTATGACTACTGCAGATTTAGCAGGATAAGATCCGAGGAAGGTGTGCTCTTATATATTAGCATTAGGTAGTCTGCCATTCATTGGGGATCTGGGGAATTGGTGTTCTTTGGCTGTTTTGGAACGCTAATCATTTCAAAAACTTCTCTTGGTTTACAGTGACTTCATAATTATGTTTGTATAATATTCCTTCTTGCATCTGTTTATCATGTTGCAAGAAGGAATATTATACAAACCTAATCTTACCTTTAAAGCTCTACATCGTCATTTCAGTTGACTTTTCTAACTTTGCAGTTTGTCTGACATTGACCATTTGATAAGAACTTGCTCCTTTTTGTTTTCAGAAATAAATGTATTTAACTTGTTTTTTTTTCCTTTTGAATTACTTGTTAATGAAAAACAATTTATGTGAACAAATGAGAATTATACTTTAAATGTTGACGCGTATACATTCTAACATGGTTCAGCTGAAAGTAGTTTTCTTTTCTTTTAGAATGTAGCGTTTCCTTATATTGATGATAAGGTTAGAAACAACATAGGGATCACTGTGTTCTCTAATGAAAGCAATCCTGTTCGCTTAGGGAGACAAGGGCAGATGCTGGGGGAACAAGGTGCTATAGGGTAAACATGGGGGATGCAGGGTGAGAGAAAGATGATCAGAAGTGGGGTCGTGGAATGGGGAAAGTGAGCGAGATCAGAAGAACCATTGGATTGAGGCGACCATTGTGACCTCTCCTGATTCCGGAACTCCTCCCCAGTCCAGAATCCCATCCTTCTCCTCTCATCCCCTTTACCTCTCCTTCATTAACTCTGATTCTCCCATCTTCTCATCCTCTGTGTCCCCCCCCCCCCTTCTCAGTACCAGCTATTAAGATTTCTCCCTCTTCCCCCTAAAAAAGAACAAGTAAATTAACTGGATATACAAGAAAGGCCAGAAAATTATTTGTAAAGAAAAATGTTCTTAATTTAATATGCAAATCTATGATAATTTGTATAAATGTGCACCACAGATCCCCAGCTCATGTAGTTCTGATTTCACCATTGCTCTCCATAAGAAAAGAAAGACTACAAGTCCCTGCATGCAATGGGGTAAACCCAGGACTGGATCCAGACTGTCAGGCGCATCTGGAGCCAGTTGGCAACCCTAATTAGTGCTGTCTTCACTGATGAATGCTCATATTCTGAGAGTCCCTTATTATTGACAGGGATAGGTTGTGACATTTTGCTATGGGGAACCTATTCAGATTCTTTCTGGAATATATTTCATAAGATACTCTAATAAGACCATATATTGCTGGCAGTGTGCTAGGGCAGTCATTCATCTGCTGTGTCAGGCACTGGGAGACATGACTGTGCCATGAAGCCTACATGCTTCCCCAGTCCAGGATCTATGCAAGCTGTGAGAGTGGTGATATATCTGGAGGCTGGCTAACTGGATATGATGGCACAAGGATCCCCATTCCCATGCCCAAACAGGCCTGACCAGGGAAGCAGTGCCACAAAGCAGACTGTGGGAAGGCAGACAGGGTTGCCCCACAGATAGCAGATGTATACAGACAAACATATGCCACGATGGGGCAGGTGTATCTGCTGGAAGAAATTCTAGTATCCCAATATGTGGGAATCAGATGCCATAGCCAGAAGGCCATACTACTACTACTAGTACTAATGAATATTGTATAGCACTACAAGACGTATGCAGCGCTGCACAGACACATGTAGAAGACGGTCCCTGCTCTTCAGAGCTTACAATCTAGTCAAGGCAGACAATACAGTAGCTGTAGACATGGGATACATCTAGGGGGAATGGTAAGGAAACACAAAGGAGATCAGCAATGAAGAGATGAGTTTTTAGGCTGGATTTGAACAGGGCCAGAGAAGTCGTCTGAAGTACAGACTCAGGTAGTTTGTTCCAGGCATAAGGAGTAGCAAGGTGAAAGGAGCAAAGTCTGGAGTTAGCAATAGAAGAGAAGGGCACAGATAGAAACAATTTGCCAGAAGAATGGAGTTCCCGAGGGGGGGTGTAGGGAGACATAAGAGAGGAAAGATAGTGAGTTGCTGCAGAATGAATGCACTTATAGGTCAGCAGGAGAAGTTTGAACTGGATATGGAAACAGAGAGAGAGAGCCAATGAGATGACTTGAGGTGAGAGGAAATATGAGATGGCAAGGAAGGCGGAAGATTAGCCACACAGCAGAGTGTTGAACAGATTGAAGGGTAGAGAGATAATTCAGAGAGAGACCAGCAAGGAGTAGGTTACATTAATCTAGATGAGAGGTAACTAAGGAGTGGATAAGTGTCTTAGAAGTGTGTTCAGAAAGGAGTTGACAAATTTTGTTGATACTGTAGAGAAAGAATCAGCAGTTTTAGCTATCAGATAGATGTGTGTGGAGAAGGAGAGAGAAGAGTCAAAGATGACCCCAAGGTTGCGAGCTGAGGAGACAGGAAGGAGTAGGGAGTTATCCACTGAGACTGAGAAAGGGGAGAGGAGTGTTTAGGGGAAAAAAAAGCAGCTCAGTTTTGACCATGTTCAGTTTCAAGCGGCGGTGAGACATCCAAGCAGGAATGTCAGAAAGGCAGGCATATATGCTAGCCTGGATTGCCAGAGAGATTTCCGGTGTTGAGAATTAGATCTGGGCGTCATCAGTGTAACGATGGTACTGAAAGCCATGGGAAGAGAAAAGTGCACCAAGTGGCTGGGCATAGAGAGAGAAAAGGAGTGGACCCAAAACAGATCCTTGGGGTACACCAACTGAAAGAGGGATAGCAGTAGAGGAGAATCTACCAGAACAAACATTGAAAGCACGATAGGAGAGATAAGAGAACCAGGATAGCACAGAGCCCTTAAAGCCAAGCAAGGACAAGATATCAAGAAAGTTTTAGTCAATAGTGTCAAAAGCAGCAGAAAGGTCAAGAAGGATGAGGATTGAGTAAAGGCCCTTGGATTTTGCCAGCAACAGGTCACTTAAGACTTTGGCAAGAGTCGTTTCGGTAGAACATAAAGGACAAAAGCCATAAGGGTCTGAGAGGAGAGCAATTTGAGGCAACGGTGGTGAACCGCATATTCAAGTAGTTTGGAAATGAATGGGAGGAGGGAGATGGATCGATAGTGAAAAGGACAAGTAGGGTCTAGTGAAGGTTTCTTGAGAAGAGGAGTGACCACAGCATGCTTGAAGGCTGCAGGAAAAGTTGCGGTGGAGAACGATAGGTTGAGAATATGAGAGATAGAAGGGACTACAGTGGAGGAGATGGAGCCTAGGAGATGGTAGGAATAGGATCAGAGGAGCAGGTAGTGAGTTTGGATGAGGAAAGAAGGTGAGAGGTTTCCTCCTCAGAGATCATAGAAAAGAAGAAAGAGTAGCAGAGATGGGGGTGAGGGGGGGGGAGTTCGGAATGAAGAGGGGGAAGAGGGGAAGTAACTGATGTTGTGGGGAATTGGAGTATGATCTTGTGGATTTTTTTATACAAGTAGCCAGCTAGGGTTTAGGCAGAAAAGTAGGGAGGAGTTGGAGGTGGAGGCACCTTGAGGAGAGAGTTGAGAGTTGTAAAAAGATGGAGAGGGTCAGAGGCAAGAGAATTAGTCAGATGGACATAATAGTCTGCTATGGCTGAAAAGAGACAAGCATGAATTTGAAGTGTAGAAAGTCCACAAGGGTGCAGGATTTGAGCCAAGTATGCTCAAATGAGTGGACACAGGACTGTAGATAGCGGGTAGTGGAAGACAGCCAGGGTTGAGGTACAATACGCTTCACAGTATGTGGCACGGGCAGAGCAAGAGCATCCAGGGCAAAGGAGAATGCAGTGTTATAGGAAGCTACTGCCTCATCGACAGAGTCAGATGACATAGTGGAGGAAAGAGGCGATGAGACAGTGGAAGAAAGAGCCAACGGGTCAATAGCATGAAGATTTCTAAAGAGGTTGGAGGAGATAGGGTGAGGTTGAGGTGGTGAGTGATGAAGAGTGAAGCTTAGCAGGTGATGATCTGATAAGGGAAGAAGTGAGGTACAGAAGTTTGAGGGTAGGCAATTAGAGAAGAATAGAAGGTTGAGGCAGTGGCCATGCTGGTGAGTAGGGGCAGTAGAACAAAGCTGGAGTTTGAATGATGAGGTAAGACAGAGGAGCTTTAAAGCATAAGGGTCAGAGGGGTTATCGACATGAATGTTAAAATCCCTGAGAAGAAGGGAGGGGGAAGATGAATCTAGAAAGTAGGAAAGCTAGGAGTCAAAGTCAGAGAGAAAGGTCGAGGCAGAATTGTCATGGGGTCATTAAATAACAGGTAATTGGAGAGGTAGTGGAGTAAAAAGCCAGATGGAGTGGACTTCGAAGGAGGGAAAGGAGTGAGACTGAGGCAGAAGGAGGGGTTGAAATTGATAGGAAGGAGAGAGTAGGAGCCCAACACTACCACCACGGCCAAGTGGAATTGATAGATGCCATGAAGAGAGCAGCGACTGAAACTGAGTTTGGTATTTGGAAACAGCCCCAGGGATTTGTCTACAAACATGCTTTCAACTGCTAAGGATGGACCCACCCCAATGCACCAAACCCCAAACTAACATTGAAGTTCCTCAAAGGATGCATGATATCGCTGAGCAACAAATGTATGCCCTGTTCATGGCTATGGCCTATAAGTGCACTCATTCTGCTGCTCTGCACTACCATTCTCCTCTTATCTCTCCCTACACCCCTTTCCGGGAATCCCGTTCTTCTGTCAGATTGCTTCTATCTGTGCCTTTCTCTCCTACCGCCAAATCTAGATGTCACTTCTTTCACCTTGCTGGAACAAACTACCTGAGTCTGTATGTCAGGCTGCTTCTCTGGCCCTTCCCAAATCCAGGCTGAGTGCTCACCTCTTCATTGCTTTTGGATCTGATCCACCTAAGCTCCCTTGTGTTTGTTTCCTTACCATTCCTCCTACATCTATCCTGTCTACAGCTGCTTTGTTGTCTGTCTTGACTAGATTGCAAGCTCTACTGAGCTGGGACCATCTCTTAAGTGTGTCTGTAGAGTGCTGCGTACACCTTCAAGTGCTATATAAATAATCAGTTGGCTTATTGTCTCTTATAGCCTCCCTGTGCTCATTACCATGATCACTCACAGCTGCACCTTATCCCCTGCAATTTCTACCACCTATCCTTTTACCTCTTCTGGCTTCTGTGCTCCTCTCCATCTCTCTAAGGCTCCTCAACACTTTCTCTTCCTATTGCTCATACTCCCTAATTGTCTCCCATCCATTCAACACCTTCAAGCCCTTCCCCCTTATTTCCCCTTTATCATCCTTACTTCCCCCATCTTCTTGTCATCTACTCTATCATCAGCACTTGAGCTTCACCACTTTCTCCCTCTCATTCAGCCATTTCCTTTCTCTCTCTCTCTCTCTCTGAAACAACCTCACCCTTGTTACCACTGCGCTGTCTCCTCTCTGCCCCATACTCAACTACTCCTTCTCCTTCTCTCTTCCGGAGATATCAATCCAAGCCAGGTTGCAGCAGCAGTCATTTCTCATGGTATTTGTCTAGTTTGCATCAGCAAACTACTGTGTGTGATGAGCAGATTAGGAGATGCACATTTTTCCTGAGGGGCGTGGTGTCCGCGTGTACCTCTTGGGCATGGGCAGATTCCAAAACGTGTAACGTTTCAGAATATGGTGGGTGTGGGGATGTACAAAACGCTTACCTGCATCCACCAATATTGACGGGGATGGTTTTCTCCATTATGATGCATGGCCCAAGCCTGTGCCCGTGAGTGGGCCATGCCCCAGATGTGTGCACAGGCCGACTGAATAGCACTTTGCCCATGCTATGCCAAACACGTCTTATCTCCATGATTCCAGACCCGCAGGCACGTCTGGACCAACAGGCACATCCAGACCCACAGATGCAGAATTAGGTTCAAATGGCGGCAGTTTTAAACTTATAGTAGACGTGTCCTTAGGCCAAATGTGCAAGTTATGGAATTGTGCTCTTAGTATATAGTGTAGTGAAGGGAATTTGGAAACAAAATTGGCTGGACATTATTTTATTAACAGTTTTTTTATACTGCTTTATATTGTAACTTAAACTTGGTAAATGTACATTAAACAGGGACATTGATAACTTGGATTTTTCTGAGCAATGGAGGGTTGAGTGACTTGCCCAAGGCCACAAGGAGTGCTTGTGGGAATCAAATGCTGGTCTCTTGGTTCCCAAGCCAGTGCTCTCGCCACTAGGCCACTCCTCCACCCCATCTCCTTCTGCACCAGCCCTAAATCAGCAAGTGCTTTGGAGGATGATAGCCATATGCTAGGGGACCATTTAGGGGAAGAAAAAAACTGTGAGCAAATAGCTCAGAACATAAGAACATAAGATATGCCATACTGGGTCAGACCAAGGTCCATCAAGCCCAGTATTCTGTTTCCAACAGTGGCCAATCTAGGTCATATGTACCTAGCAGTTTTATTTGTCAGAGATATATAGAGCAGGCTCAGCTTTACTCTCAGTTATTCCCTACATATCAATTAACTAAGCCTGCTGAGGTTTCATCTGTCCCTTTTGTACCAATTCCTATAGTCAAAACTCCCTTCAAGAGAGCTGCCATGGATTTGATAGGACTTTTGGAGAGGACCCCTCAAGGCAAACAGTATATTCTTGTTATCCTTGATTATACTACCTGAAAAACAGAAGCTGTACCATTACAAAATATGAACACCACACCAATGGAAACTGTCCTTTTAGAAATCTTCTCATGAATAGGCTTGCCTACGAAGATATTAATGAACCAAGGAACCCCATTTGCATTGCGGGTAATGAAGCAAGTTTATGCATCGTTGAAGGTAAAAACTCTTTGGGGCATGTTTACTAAAAACCGCTAATTTGCGCGCCGCAAAATAGCGCACTAAAAGCGGTACTTAAGAGCGCTTAAACGCCCCGCAATCGTGCGTGTCACCCCCGCACAGGTGCGCGGCACAATAACGGGCCCCGCACAAGTACGGGCCCGCAAATGTCCGATAGAGGCGTGGAACGGCTAACGGAGGGCGGAGGAAGGTTCCTGAGGGGCGGAGAGACGGGTTTAATGGGCGGGGAAGGGGAGGGGAGAGGCTCCCCGCACATTATCGGGGCCGAATCCCAAAGCAAAACTACCGCGAGTGAAACACTCGCGGTAGAGGGCATTTAAAGGGAAGAGAAACCATTTCCGTCAGCAATGTACAGCAAAATGGGGGAAACCAGTAAAACGTGAGCAGTGTGATACATATGCACAGCACAAAAGTGAAAATAAAAATAGAAAGTGACCACAACAAAAATATCACAAATAGTAATGCAGCTGGGGAACAGTTATAGTAATGGGCAAATATAGAAAACACACCCAGGAAAGCTCCAGAAAGAAGAAATGAATATTGGAAGGGTCTACGGAGCGGAGACTCATCCAAAACAAATGTCCTTTTTGGAGCTTTCCTGGGAGTGTTTGCTATGGTTGCCCATTAATATCACTTTTGCCCAGCGTGGTGATATATTGTCCCCCAGTGTCTGTGGTCATTTCTGGGGTTTATGTGCACGTTTGTCACCAGACAGAGTGCATGTGCCCACAGTAAAAATGCGTAGAGCAGGGTTTGTGACTCCATCCTGCCAGGTATACTACCTCCAGGGGCTGCATTGTCTCTGTGGCCATAGTGTGGTGCAGCAGACAGAGCCAGTACCTCTAGGACCAGAGGGTCAGAGGTTCAAATCCCAGCTGGGGCACATGCCAGCCCAGCCCCTATATTTTACCCACCACTAAACAAAGATAGCGCAGACACCCCTGTATTGCAGGGAACATAAGCATGGGGAAAACACCCATATTTTACACAACACTGCAAAAACACAACAACAATGGGCATTACCTACAGCCAAATCCCCCAAATGCAGTCCCGTACTGCCACATTGCAATCTGGTCATCTGCTGTTTCTGAGAGAAGCTCATGCCAGCATGTTGGCGGACGAGTACATGTGGTGCAGGGGGCAGTGGCTGCTAGCCACAGAAGACAGAGGCCTAGCCATGTGCAGGCTGGCACAGTCCACTGCAACAGACAGGCCCTGCTGGATCCACAGTCATGGATGTTCCAGGGAATTCAGCCAATCTGTGGCTACATGGTGGTGCAGTGCACACAGACAGTGCATGCAAGAACGGAAGGTCACAGGTTCAAAGCCCAGCTGGGGCTTCCACCAATCCTAGCCACATATTTTTCCCACACCTACACAGTGATAGTAAGGACACACCTTTTGTGTTGAGAGGACTGGGGTTGATGGTTGACTCTCCTGCCATGGGGGGGGGAAAGGAGAGAAGGAAGATGGTGTTGGGATCTGTTGGTGGGAGGCACTGTTTTGTCCACCTGGGGGCCTGTTCCACTAACTGTGGCAGACAGTGATCTCCAAGATGCTTATGCAGCACCTACCTACTTCACAGGTTATTGCTGCTTTGGAGCTCTGGCATGGCCACATTCAGCCATGCAAGGTGTTGTGCACCTGGTCCTGGGCGCATCATCACACACTCAGGGTGGGCATAGTAACCACACAATGTGATGGTGTTCAGCTACTCTTTGCCATTTGTCCACCCACTCAGGACACCCTACCAGGCCGAGGTGCTGTGTGGGTGCACAAGGACACCTCCCCCTACCAGGCCGGGTAGCTTTAGGGGTGCAGTTCCCATCTTGTGTGCATCTGTGGACAGCTGATTTGCATGTGCAATGCATCATGGGTATGGGTGGCCTAACCCTATCCTGTTTACACAAGCAGACTGTCTGTGATGTGACGTGCAGGCTATCTGCAGCCAGGCAGGCGCTTGCTTACAGCTATAGAGGTGTAGCCCAATGGTTACACCACTGCCTGTGCAGTCAGAGGTCATGGGTTCATACCCACAGTGGGGTTCTGTGATAGGGTTTTCCAAAGCATTTTTTACATTTACTGTACATAAGTTGATGCCTGCAATAACACCCTCAGCGTACTGTACCCATAAGGTGCCTCTGAGGGTGCTTTATTGGGCGCCCTATAGGGCACTTTATGGTTGGCATCCATATAGGGTGCACTATACATTATCCTGTGTCGCAACATACATGCTGCCCTATAGGGGACATTCTAGGGTGCCTTGGCGGACGGTGCACTGTAACATGTGCCTTATGGTCCGCCTTATGCTAACATGCTGTGAGAGTGCGTTTGCTAGTAGTTATCACAAAATAGAATTAAAAAGCCTCCTAAAGCACTCCACAACATAAAATATACTGCCTCAGCTAGCCTTTTTCAATGGGCATTGTGAGGGATTGAACCCCTGGTCCCTGCACCATTGGTCAGTGTCTTAACCATTGTGCTGTGGCTGTGTTCCTTGGCTTTAGCATCAGCGCGCCGCCTTGTGGCCATCAGCGCGCCGCATCCTGCTGCCCACAATGAACAGTGCGCCGCATCCTGCTGCCCACAATGAACAGTGCGCCGCCTTATGCCGCCCCACAATGAACAGTGCGTCGCCTTATGCCGCCCCAAAATGAACAGTGCGCCGCCTTATGCCACCCCAAAATGAACAGTGCGCCGCCTTATGCTGCCCCAAAATGAACAGTGCGCCGCCTTATGCTGCCCCAAAATGAACAGTGCACCGCCTTATGCTGCCCCAAAATGAACAGTGCGCCGCCTTTTGCCGCCCCAAAATTATTTTGCCTCCTGACACACATTTCCACATTCAAGGTTGTGTCTCAGCCAGCCTTTTTGGGCTGCACACACTGGGGGATTGAACCCATGGCCCCAGCACCATTGGTTATTGTCTTCACCGTTGTGCTACGGCTCTGTTCCTGTATGTGCCCAGCTGCGCCCCACTTAGCCTTTCCACACGCTAATGTGGGCCCCGCTCATTAATGCGACGCGCACACATACGGTCTTTTTTTTTCCTTTTTCGGCCTGAACCGCCCACTCCTTATATGGCACAGGCACACTACCGCGGCCCCGCACGTTAGGAATGTTTAGTAAACATGCCCCTTTGTACCTTAGTGTTATCACCTAGAGATGGATGGGCTTGTTAAACACCTCACTAAATCCCTCAAGCAGATGTTGAAAAAATTTGTTGCTGAGGGTAGGAGGAATGTATAATATCTGCAATCTGAGAATTACCTCAGAGTTTGATGAGTTTTTTTCTGCCTAAGGAGTATCAATATATTATGTATGTATTACCAGCTAATAAATTGCTTCTACTGTATATCCTACATTTGGTAAGCTAAATTGGTTATTTGTTATCCTTCCTGAAGGCCCAGAACCTAACCACACTACTACATTCTCCTTCTGAACCAATGGGACTTTCATAACTATTTTTTTATTTAATGGTTTTATATACTGCTTTATCATTTCAATCAAAGTGGTTTACATTGAGCCAAAATCTAGCCAGGACAGATTAGACCCTGATTCTGCAACCGTGGGAGCAGAATCAGGATGTTAGACGGGCTGGATGTGCCCCTATTCTGCTACACAGCACGGCCCCATCCAACTCTCCCAATGCTTCTACATGGAGCCTCAGTGCCGTGGTGTCCCATTGCCATGGCACCGGGATGCCATGCAGGAGCACCGACTCCCTGCCGCACCACAATCAAGCCATTCCCCACCTCCAGACACCCCCCCCCGAGTGTCCTGCCAAGGCCGGGATTGAGCTGTGGGGAACCCCTTGCTGCCACCCACCTGCTCCAGGGAGCTTGCTGGTGCTATCCCTCTCAGCCGGGGAGACTTATTCAACCTTGGAGGTGGAATACGTTCCCTGGCCCGCCATGCACCCCTGGACGTACAGGGCCATGACTGAAATCAGCCCTATATGTCTGGGATCCTGGGACTGCCCCTCCCCTGCCTGCACCTCTCTTCTGGTCCACCCCCACCCCCTCCCACCCCCATCCAGAATTGGAGCGTCGATCCTGGAATTGGGTCCCATGGAATAACGGGGGTTGGACGTCCACCCCTGCTATTCCTGTCTCAGCATGCCGACCTAGTCTCTGAAATTTTAGAGTTGTTTAAAAATGTGTTTTCCAAAAGCGTGGCTGCTATGGCTATGGTTTACTTCTTAAGATAATTGCTATTTTGTCCAAAAAAATGAGCAGTGAGCCAGGTAAAATAGAGAAAATGATTTCTACTTCATATTTGTTAGTCAACCGTAGAAGATCATTCACAATGAAAAAATGCAAATGGTGAAAACATAAATAAAACTTAGACAGTTGCACTATAAAGCAATTAGAGAGCAGATTCCCTTTCTGTACAATACTTGCATCTTATCTTCAGCAATGGTGCTGGATCTTAAACCAATCCAGCCTGCAAATAAACAGTCTTAACACCACAGAATAAATCAAAGTATTCTTTGTTTCTACTGGAGATGGCTTAAGACAAAATTCTAGTCACAGGATGGAGATGCTGGTATATAACAGGGTGGCCCAAAAAACTGAGAACATCTCGTAGCATATAAGTTATTTAAAACTTCAAAAATACAGATGTAAACGACTGGCAAATTTTTTAAAAAAAAGATGGCGACTGGAAATTGTCGAAATAAAGACGTTATATAGCTAAAAAAGGTAAATAAACTATTTAAGCTTTTAATTTACGAGATGTTCTCACTTTTTTTGGGCCACCCTGTATATATCTAGACAAAGCAGGTCTACCTTAAGAAACAAGTAGTACTTCTGATTAGAATTTAAGGGGTTAAAGATAGGAAGAGCTGCAGGGAAAGAAGTGCAAATAGAAGACATTACTTCTGGCTGTGTTTCTACACACCTCATTGAACAAATTCCAGAAGTCCATGTACAAGGCCCTGTTCCAGATACAGTTTCCATGTCCTCCATTGCCACTGTAGGTAAGAGTCTCGTATGGACATAAGCACACCAATTTCTGCAACGGAAATGGAAAATATTACATTTGGTCTTTTTTTTTCCTCTGAATGCTAAGATAATATTGATGCCCACACGTACAGTATATGAACACAGGATTAATAATTTTATCACTGATAACAATTCTTTACTTAAACCAGTTCTTTGATGTGGTGTAAGTTCATTCTGGGCTTTTTCACTTACATCAATGTGAAAGATCAAGAATACACTGTGATGTAAATTATGTCAGGTCATCACTGAAAATTACTTTCAAGGTAAGAATTAAAACATGCTGCACCAATGAAACCATCATAGTATGGATGGACAGTTGGGATTTCTGTTCTGTAAGACAAACCTTGACTTGCCGACATGTTCTACCCACATAGATCTTCAAACAGAAGCAGATAATTATATAAATAGCCCATGTAATTGATTTAAGAGAATACATTTTATTTGTTGGTGGGTCCATCCATTCATTAACATCTAGACATGTTTGTCTCATCAAACAATTTCTACAAAGTCAATGTTGACCAATCTTATCTTGAAAAAATCTTTGAGTCATAAAATCCGAATGCACAAGTATGTCCTTCAGATTGCAAGCACGAGTGAAAGCAATATACTGTCATCCCTAAAAGCAGGATGTAAAGCCAAAATAGGCCAATATCAATAAATACTTTTGGCTATTGTCTGGACTTGATTGGAATTTTGCAGTACTACCACTTGTCTACTCATTTGTTCCCTTTGATGTTTATGCAAAAGTAAAGTCCAATTTGCAAACTTAGCACGTAGGTATGGTCTCAATCCCAAAAACATTATACGACAAGCATGTTTAGATGTTAACGAATGGATGGACCCACAAACAAATAAAACATATTCTCTTAAATCAATTACAAATTGTTTGACTGCATGGGCTATTTATATAACTATCTGCCCCTGCCTGAAGATCGATGTGGGTAGGACACATCGGCAAGTCAAGGTTTGTTTTACAAAACTGTCCACCCACACTATGATGGCTCTGTTGGTGCAGCACTGCTAGGCACATAATCATATGTGGAATCAACTTCGTTGGCTAATTGATCGTATTGATGATGAGAGAGGGGGAGATGTGACGCAATCCCTTACGTGTCTTGAGCAGAGATGGATTTTCACTTTGAATTCCACATAGCCAATGAGGTCGAATGACTCACTTAAATGGATGACAGGTTTGTAATCTATTTTGGTTTGTTTGAGTGGGTATGGGTGCCTCTTTTTAAAGGCCATGAATGTGGTTGAGTGTTATTCCTGAGGTATTTTTGTTGAGGAAGGGGATTCAAGTCTTGAAGCAGCCCAAAAGAATTTAGTGGATGAAACTCGAGTCAACATCTTCTGTCCCCCACTGTTAGCCCTTTGGACACTCTACGGTATATGATAGAATTGAATCTAAGTGTTTTCAAGGTGTTTTAAATGCATTAAGAAAATTGTAAAAGATAATTGGAAGCTTTTGAAAGAAAGAATCCGGGGTTGTTTAAGCATGTGCTGAAGTGCAGCAGTTTAGAAGCAATGCTGTTACAAGTCACGCTGTGCCCCCTTGCAGAGGCTTCCTCACACCATTAAAGAGCAGTCCATCGGGTTTCTGTTTCATAGTTGGCAAACAATGAGGGTTGGAATTAATATATCCATTGTTTGAGGTCCCAGAATTCGTTATTAGTTACTTGGTGACTCTTGCTTTTTGTTACATTGTAAAGTATGCATGTGCTATGCCTATGATCCACCCAAATCCACCAATCTGCTAGCCCACAGAGAAAGTACATGCCGTCAGTCCATGGCACGCAACTTCAGAATAGCACCTGACTGCAATCTGCTCATTCCTCACTAAAATACCATGCTTTATGAACATAATCTCACACGGAACTCTAGCTGCGCCTACCCTCCACATGTATAAGTGTCATCACTTCTAAGTGTAAGTTGAAAATCTCCACTTCCATGAGTAAGTGCCAGCACTTAAACATGGAAGGTGCTGAGATGTGCATGTGTGAATTTGTAAAATGGCTGCCCCCACTGTGCCTGCCATCAAATATACGTTCAGTAGAAGCTTTTGGGGCCGTGGCTCCGATATCACATGGAAGCCGCTACTGCTGTTTAGTAAACATACCCCTAAGACTTTTTCTGCTCTGATCGTTGCGCTTTGCCTTCAGCATGTTCATACCTTTCCAGATTTGTGGTGGTGGGTGATGGATTACATAAGAACATAAGATATGCCATACTGGGTCAGACCAAGGTCCATCAAGCCCAGTATCCTATTTCCAACAGTGGCCAATCTAGGTCATACGTACCTAGCAGTTTCCCCAAGGGACACAGGTTCCACAATGCTTGTACTGAGTCAAACATTGATATCCTGGGTCCCTTCTTAATAATGGTTTATGGACCTTTCCTCCAGGAACTTGTCCAAACCTTTTTTAAACCCAGCTACACTAACAGCCTTTACTACATCCTCCGGTAACAAATTCCAGAGTTTGATTACACGTTGAGTGAAAAAATATTTTCTTTTATTAGTCTTAAATAGTTTACCCTGTAGCTTCATTGCATGTCCCCTAGTCTTTCTATATTCTGATAATCTAAACAATCGATCTGCGTTTACCTATTCCACTCCGTTCATTAATTTATAGACTTCTATCATATCTCCCCTCAGCCGTCTCTTTTCCAGGTTAAAGAGCCCTAACCTTTTCAGCCTTTCTTCATAGGGGTATCCTTCCATCCCCTTTACCATTTTGGTGGCTCTTCTCTGAACCCTTTCTAATAACACTATATCCTTTTTAAAATAAGGCGACCAGAATTGCACACAATATTCAAGGTGTGGTCTCACCATGGAACGATATAGAGGCATTATAATATCTTTTGTTTTATTTTCCATTCTTTCCTTATGATACCTAGCATTCTATTTGCTCTCTTGGCCGCCGCTGCACACTGGGCCGAGGGTTTTAACATGTTATCCACAATGACTCCTAAATCGTTTTCCTGGATGGTGGTTCCTAATGTGGAACCTTGCATCATGTAACCATAATTTGGGTTGTTCTTCCCTAGGTGCATAACTTTGCACTTGTCCACATTAAATTTCATCTGCCATTTTGATGCCCAGTCTTCCAAGTTATCAAGATCCTCTTGCAATTTTCCACAATCCTCTTGGGGTTTCAACAACTTTAAATACTTTTGTGTCATCTGCAAATTTGATAACCTCACTCGTTATTCCACTTTCCAGGTCATTTATGAATATGTCAAAAAGCAGCGGACCCAGCACAGATCCCTGGGGTATACCACTATCCACCTTTCTCCATTGGGAAAATTGGCCATTTAGCCCTACCCTCTGCTTTCTATCTTTTAACCAGTTCCTGATCCACAGTAGTACACTGCCTCCTATCCCATGACTCTTTAGTTTTGCCAAAAGTCTCTAATGAGGGACCTTGTCAAAGGCTTTCTGAAAGTCCAGATACACTATATCAACCGACTCACCTTTGTCCACCTGTTTATTCAGACCTTCAAAAAAACATAACAGATTAGTAAGACAAGATCTTCCTTGTCTAAAGCCATGTTGGCTGTCTCCCATTAGGCCATGACTATCTACATGCTCAGTAATTTTATTCTTCATGATGGTTTCTACCATTTTTCCAGTACTGACGTCAGGCTCACCAGTCTGTAGTTTCCCGGATCACCCCTGGAACCCTTTTTAAAAATTGGTGTTACATTGGCGATCCTCCAATCTTCAGGTATTAGAGATGATTTTAATGATAGTTCACAGATTACTAATAGCAGGTCTGCAATCTCATATTTCAGTTCTTTCAACACCCTTGGATGTATACCATCCGGCCCAGGTGATTTGCTACTCTTCAGTTTATCTAATAGTTGTAATACATCTTCCCAATGTATCGATATTTCCTTCAATTCTTCCGCACCTTTAAATACCACTTCAGTCATGGGTAACATCCCTACATCTTACTCAGTAAAGACTGAAGCAAAGAATTCATTCAGTCTCTCCGCTATCACCTTGTCGTCTCTTGGTGCCCCTTTAACCCCTCTATCATCTAATGGACCAACTGACTCTCTCACAGGTTTTTTGCTACGAATGCACATGAAAAAGTCTTTATTTTGCGTTTTTGCTTCCGCAGCAAGCTTCTTCTCAAATTCTCCCTTTGCCTGCCTTATCAATGCCTTGCATTTAACTTGCCAGTGCTTGTGCTGTTTCCAGGTTTTGTCGTTTGGCTCTTTTTTCCATTTCCTGAAAGATGCTTTTTTGGCAACAACAGTCTCTTTGACCTCACCTTTAAACCATGCTGGCAGTTTTTTGGACTTCCTTCCACTTTTCTTAAAGCGTGGAATACAGCTGGTCTGGGCTTCCAAGATAGTATTTTTCAACAACACCCAAGCTTGATGTAAGTCTTTAACCTTTGCAAATGCTCCTTTTAGTTTTTTCTTAACTATTGTCCTCATTTTATCATAGTCTCCCTTTTGAAAGTTAAAAGGTAGTACTGTGGATTTCCTTACTATCCCTCCTCCACTAATTAAATCAAAGGCGATCATGCTATGATCACTATTGCCAAGTGGCCCCAACACCCTTATCTCTTGCACTAGATCTGGTGTTCCACTAAGGACTAGGTCTAATATGGCTTCCCCTCTGGTCGTTTCATGAACCAGCTGCTCCAAGAAGCAGTCATTTATTTCATCTAGGAACTTTATCTCCCTAGCTTGTTCCTTGTGGCCTCTGTCATGGAAATCTCACTTACAGACATTTGAACAGTCTTGGACTTTTAGGCTTGGAACAGTTACCCCCAATGGTCTCAATCTCAAAGTTGATTAGTGCAGAGTACTTTGATTGACATTCACTTTAGCCATCTTCTTACAGGCTTTTAATAGACCACGCCTCTTATTGACATCACACACTGAGTTGGTACCTTTCAGAGTGCTGATTCTCAAAGGCTGAATATGAAGCTATTGTCGTGTGAGCATGAAGCCCAAAAAACGCTTGATGCAGAGCTTGAAAAATTTGTGTATTGGAGCTCAAAACGCAGTACTTTGTCACCTTTGGATAAAGCTTTTCACTGGCTCACTACTGTATTGTGCCTGACTAGACAGCATTTATCCAGCACTTCTTAACATTGACATCAGGATTAATCAATGTCAAAAAAAGCTAAGTACCACTATTTTGTGTTTGACACTATTTATTGTGTTTTTGCACATTCACAGGTTTGATTTTCTAACATTATTAAGAATAAAAGGAAGATTTGTGTCTTGAGAGGTTTTCCATCCCTTAGTGAACTGTCCGGCATTTACTTTTTCTTTAAAAATTAGCTCTTATATTAGTTTGCACTTTTTGTTTGTTGGATAATACTAAAGCGGTTTGGGACTCATTCTGTTTATATTTACTGAATGCTGTGGCATGTGGCAGTATAGAAATGTTTTAAAATGAATAAATACAAACGGGCTCTGCAATGTAACATGTCACTGAAATCTGTGCAGGAGTCTGATCTCTGCAGCTTGACATTGTAGCTAGGGCTTCAGTCACCAAAGATTGTCCTTGGTTGGGTCTCATGGGCAACTGGCATGTAAATGCGAAGGGGAAGAGTGGTAGATGACAGGGTGGTACTCATGCTAGCAATATTTCTTGCTGGTGTGCCTGGTATTTCCCCTGCTGCATCACTACTACCATAGCCCTCCACCCTGGTACTCCCTATCCTCTACCTCAATCAACAGGTTTTCCTTCCAGTAAGTGAATGAGCTGCAATGCAGAGCAAACGTTACTTTCATCCATGGGTCTCAGAGTCCAGCTAGCATATGTACATCCTCCTTTATAAGGGGTTGTAATTTTTTTCCCACGTGGCCATGCAAGAAGTCTACCATCACCAAAATCTCTGCTGTCAATCCCTGTCACTGCTGAAAATCTTCTACCTTGGCCTGTAAAATATTTTCTGACAGGATAAGAAGGTTCAGACTAGCCCTTCTGGAACTCATTTCCTCCATGGTAGCCTTAAAGGGTTTTAGGACTTCCATCACCTGTGTGATATTTGCCCAGTCCTTGTGACCCAGAGGCTGATTGATGCCTTATGTTCTCCACTCCCTCAGGGGAGTCCACTCTGTTGAAACTTTTAATGTCATCTACAAAAAGACAGACTTTTCATTTCAGTCCTTCAGCAGTATCACTTACAAATACATTGATCAGGACCGAACCCTGGGCACACTGCTAATCACCTTCCTTTCATCTGAATGAGTTCCATTTACCATCAGCTTCTGTTGTCTATCAGTCGACCAGTTTCTGATCCAGTTCACCGCCTTGGGAACCATCCACAAGCTGTTGAGTTTATTGATAAGCCTCCTATGAGGAACAGTATCAAATGCTATGGTGTATTTGGTGGTGTATTTGGATAATCTGTTTTGCATAACCTCCTTTCCAATCATCCAGAACTGCATCCAGGCAACCCTTGGCTTTGGAATTGCCTTATCATGCAGATGCATTTCCCCAGCTTGTCCTTAGAGAAACTATAGTTGCTTAGTAGGAAAGGAGGCCCTCTAATGACAGCAGGAGAATGCAGTTACATCATTCTGCCCTCCTTCCCCTGCTAGAGCATGGATTACCATGGAAGAAAGGGAGAACCCCATAATAGATAGATTCTTGCACATGCTCAGAAGAGTTTTTACCATAGTCCTGAGCAGGGGCGGCCCAAGGGGGGTGCGGGGCCACGTGCGGAGACTCAGCGTGGGGCCTCATTTGCATAAAGGACCTCATTTGCATACATATTTGCATAATGTTACCATACACTAACTTTTAGTAAACATGCCTCTTCATGAGTGTATGGATAAAGAAAGACTAAAAGATTTCTATATTACTATAATCCAGTGCCAACCGCCAGGCACATTAGGAACTACTACAAACACTGCCCATTTAGAACCCATAGCAAACCTGCCGTATCATAACAGCACTACCAGGACTCACAAAGCACCATACCCTACCTATGAAAAGGCAACACTGCAAATATTAAACCAATACATTTCAGAGAATAACAATACATGACCTACTGGGGAAAGAGAACAAGTGGCAATGTCAAATAGGAATTAGATAAACAGAATACCTCAGCTCAGTTACACATGCAGAACACAGACCATCACCAAACAAGGAATCACAATTTAGAAACAGGAAGACAATAATTAAACTGGGAACCCTAAAAAGCCAAACTTGGAATGTACAACAACAATGTAGAAATAAAACTATAAATTAATTTCCTCTTGTACTAAACAAAGCACAGACGTTAATGATGCACATTTCCCAGAGCTGTCATATTCCAGTTAATAAATTCAAAATAAGGAGATATCTTTGTACCTTTTGTGCATTTTTTTTTCAGTTGCAATATCTCCAGACACTTTCTTCTGGTTTCTTTGTGTCTTCTGCTAACTCTCCATCGTCTGCTGTCCATTTGTCCTTTCTTCTCTCTTCTAGTTTTTTTCCATTCTCTTACATCTGCTTTAACATACTAATCTTTCTCCTTTTGCTCTTTCCTCATTCCTTTTTCATCCACTCAAATTTTACCCCTCCATCCTCAATCCCCACTTACTCTCCCAATACCCGGCCAATTGTAGATTTTTCTTCCCTCCCACACAACATATTTTCCCCTCTCCATTTCACTCTCCCAGCCCCATCACATTCTAATCTCCCCCAACATCAGCTCCCTTCTAGTTCCAGCCCCACCCAGTATCCGCTCCCTTCTAGTCCCTGCATCAGCCCATTTCCAGTCCTAGCCCCCCATCAGCCCATTTCCAGTCCTAGCTCTCCCATCCATTTCCAGTCCTATCCAAGTCCCTCCATCAGCTCATTTCCAATACCTGCCTCCCATCAGCCCATTTCTAGTCCTTTCCTAGCCCCACCATCAGCCCATGTCAAATCCTAGCTCCCCTCCACTCAGCCCATTTCCAATCCAAGCCCCCCATGAGCCTACTTCCAGTTCCAGCCCCTTCATGAGTCCATTTCAATTCAAGCCCCCACCACAGCCCATTTCCAATCTTAGCTCCCCCCAACACCCAATTCCAAGTCCTATCCTAGCCCCTTCATCAGCCCATTTCCTGTCCTATCTCCCTCCCCTCACAGCCCATTTCCATTCCAATCCCCCTCCCCATCAGCTATTTGCAGTTCAAGCCCCCCTTCCACTCAGCCCATTTCCATTCCAAGCCCCCTCCCCCTCAGCTATTTGCAGTTCAAGGACCCCCTACCCCTCAGCCCATTTTCATTCCAAGCCCCCGTCCCCATCAGCTATTTGCAGTTCAAGCCTTCCCTTCCACTCAGCCCATTTCCAGTCCTAGCAACCCCCCCAACCCATTACCAGTCCTAGCCATCCTATTACCTGTCCTAGCCAGCCTATTACCTGTCCTAAACCCCCATCAGCCCACTCCCAGTCCTAATCCCATCAGCCCATTTCCAGTCCTAACCCCCATCACCCAATTTTCAGTGTAAGCCCCTCCATAGCCCATTACCAGTCCTAAACCCCCATCAGCCCACTTCCATTCCAAGCCCCCGTCCCCATCAGCTATTTGCAGTTCAAGCCTTCCCTTCCACTCAGCTCATTTCCAGTCCTAGCAACCCCCCCAACCCATTGCCAGTCCTAGCCATCCCATAGCCTATTACTTGTCCTAAACCCCCATCAGCCCACTCCCAGTCCTAATCCCATCAGCCCATTTCCAATCCTAACCCCATCACCCAATTTTCAGTTTAAGCCCCTCCATAGCCCATTACCTGTCCTAATCCCCACCAGCCCACTTCCAGCCCTAATCCCATCAGCCCATTTCCAGTCCTAACCCCCATCACCCAATTTTCAGTTTAAGCCCCCCATAGCCCATTACCAGTTCTAATCCCCATCAACCCACTTCCAGCCCTAATCCCATCAGCCCATTTCCAGCCTTAGCCCCCCCATAGCCCATTACCAGTCCTAACTCCCCCCATCACCCCATTTTCAGACTTAGCCCCCCATAGCCCATTACCAGTCCTTACACCCCATCACCCCATTTCCAGACAGCCCCCCCCCATAGCCCATTACCAGTCCTAACCCCCCATCAGTCACCTTCCAGTCTTAACCCCATTAGCCCATTTCCAGTCCTAATCCCCCCTCCCCCCAGCCTAGGGAAAATTTAAAATAATAAAAAAGCTGTCTGCTGCCGGCCTGCCGCTGCCGCCGTGGCAGATTTGAGTGTCCCGCAGGGCTCCCTCCCCCTGCCCGGCAGAGCCTGCCCTCCCTGCATCATCAACTCCCTCTCCGCAGTCGAAACCGGCTTTCAGAGCGCGAAGGGAGAGTTTCTCCCTCGCGGCTTTGTTAAGCCCGTGGGCACTGATGGGAAAGTTCCCATCAGCCCCTGCGGTCTTAACAGAGCCGCGAAAGGGAAACTCTCCCTTCGCGCTCTGAAAGCCGGTTTCGACTGCGGAGAGGGAGCTGATGCAGGGAGGGCAGGCTCTGCCGGTCGGGGGGGGGGGCGCGGGACACTCGAATCTGCAGCAGCAGGCCGGCAGCAGACAGCTTTTTTAAAAAAAATGTAAAATTTATTTTTAAGCACAATGTTCTTTGCGCGGGGCCCCCTGAAACATGGGGCCCTGTGCAAAAAACATTCTTGCTCAATGGACGGGCCGACCCTGGTCCTGAGCTCTAGGAGAGCACTAATCTGGTATTGATGCATTCCCCTGCTATCCATGGAGAACCTCCTTACTGATAAGCAACTCTGCTTTCTTTGGCCAAACCTAGCTAGTTGATGATGAAAATAAGGCACTAATTGACTAATATGTCTTTTAAATTAATGAGAAATAAAAGCCAGCAAGAGGAAGTGGCCTAATGGTAAGAGTAAATTCCTGTTTCTGCCACTACCATTCCTTGAGAACTTATTATAGCTAGCCACTTTGTCTCCTATTGCCTCAAGTAGACTATAAACTCTTTTGTGCAGGGAAATACTGTAAAAGACTGTATTGCATACTTATCGCTACTGTCTGGTCCTGCATATTGGACATAGCACTATGAAGTGAAGAGTATTATTGCATTTAAAATTCTATTTATTTAGCTCACGTCTTTTGAGTAGTTGTTCAAGATGAGTTACATTCAGGTTCTACATGAGGCAATGGAGAATTGAGTGACTTTCCCAAAGCTACAAGGAGTGTTGGTGGGATTGGCATCCTGGCTTTGCTGATTGCAGGTTGCTACCCTAACCACTAGGTGGCTACTCCACTCCACTGCCCCTTCTCAGTCCAGTGCCTTTCCCCCTCCTCTCCCACCCCTGGAAAATAAAAATAAAAGTATTAATCAGCTCATTATTCAAAGAGAGTTATGAGCTGGCTTCCATGGAATCCCTTCCATCTTTCTCTCCCTCCAAATCCTTCAAATAAAAGAAAAGGTTCACAGTGCCATGGGACCCTTTGCTGCTCTTTGGCAAGCTCACACTAAAACAAATATGTAGGATTAATGACTCCTTCTGTCCTTCCTCTCGACTGTAAAAATGGAGAAATCCCAAAAGTCCTTGGGATTCACCTTCCCTCCTGTCCTTCCTGCTGTCATTAAATATAAAAAGCACTATGAGTGTTCTTCTCCTTCTTTACATCATTGTGCAAGAAAGTAGAGAGACACCCTGTGGATACCCGTCCGCCCCTTCAAATACTAATTGCTTACTGTCCAGGGAAACACAAACACAAATATTAAGTAAAGTGCAATCAAAACTGACATCAAGACAGTACATTTGACCCTGCTCTACCGAATGCATTTCAGAAATTCATTAGTTTTTAAATATACTTTTGTGTTATCCACACAAATGTATGAACAAGAAAATGGCACAAAACACAATCAAGGCTTTTTAATTTCTAGGGAACCCAAGCTCTAAAAATAATCAAGGATTTTGCCTAGGAATGAGCCTAGCCCAATGTTCCCTTTAAGCTGAGTGGGAGCCCTCTTCCTGCATTCCTGTCGCTAGGGGGGCGATACTTCAGTAGAATAGTTTCAATGACTGCTCTTCTCAATTGAAACTGTGATAGTGAAATACCACTGCCCACTGGCAAGAATGTAGGCTAAGGATCCCTGTGCAACTTAGTGGGAATGCTGGACTAGCTGCCCTTGTTGATCTGTGATAAAAAATAAAAAATGGCAGCAAACCGGATCACTAGTCAAGGCAGTGATCATGGCATTGCTAGGTCTTTTCAAGGGATCTAATCAAGACCATTTTGTAGCAATTTTAATGCAAAGGTTTGCAAAATCATGCTTGATCAGGAACATGGGCAGACTGAGGAGTCTTAAAGATTTTTCTTATCTCTTCTCAATTTCCACGTTTTTGTATAAGACTTTCATCTCTCAGAAATCTATGTAGCAACTCAATTTACAGAGTTCAAACATCCATCTAATGAAGTGAAAAATAAAATAGTAAGAGCAACCTTCTGTCTTAGACTGGGATTCCTTTTGTTCATTTGCTATTGGACTCAAAAACTAGCATCAGATAATGTTTCAAGTGTGTAAATACAGAAAATAATGCATGGCACAAAAGCATGTGTTCAGTTAACCCTGTGAAAAATGAGTGGCTTTGCTTTGGTAATTTAGCTAATTAATTAAGAATTGGTAGCTGAAAATGCATGGTTAAGAAAATGTGCTAAGATTAATGGCAAATATGTTTACAGAACTAAAAGTATATGGCGTTCTGCACAACACTGCTTAATTAGAGCAAAAAGGTGTTGTTGCAAGGTTAGAAACATGTCCCTCAATGTCAAACACCATAAAGCAGATGCATAATGCAAGCCATGTGCTTTCTCCCAGCACAGTAGGTCTTGTTTTCTAAGAATTTTCATACTACATATTTAATTCTCTGTGTGTGTGTTTTAGCGCTGTGTTCCATCAGATGGCACCCTCTCAATATGCATAGCTGAGGAACCATTAAATGCAAAAACATCTTTCCTTTACTTGAATACTAACAGTTTTGTCTCCTTGTATTTTTTCCATTTCTCACATTTAATTAGTGAGAAGTCTGGGCATTATGCAGTTCAGATTTCTGTGGGGATTTTTGGCAGGTTCCAGGAAAGTCAATGAACATGCCTGCAGGCATCCCCAGTTCATTGCAGATTCACAGTTCTCAGCCCAATTAATGCAGTTTGCAAGAACCAAATTTATCAGTCCCATTTATCGAGACATGTATAACTCGCTCTTTTTAGTACCATTTTGATTTTCCCCTTCTATAAAACAATCTTTTAAATACTAGTAACAAATCATCATCTTTGTATAAAAATGTGATAATTCTATTGCCATCTTTCCTATTCTGTCTCCGCTCAGCAATAGAATTTTGCTGCTATTTTTGGCTGCTGGGTGTCAGAAGACCTAGATTGGCTGGCTAAAGGCGTCAAAGCATGCTCATCAGCAAATTGTGATTGCTGCACAGATAAAGGAGTCTATTTATTAAACAATGCTAAAACCATGCAGTAAATGGGTTAGAAGAAGCTGGTTTGTTACTGTTTTCACTGTATTTCTTTCAAATACGTTTTATGACTTTATGGAATTTTAGATTTAGTGTAGTTGCCCTGTTAATGCATTTGGATATGTGGAAATAAGGGTGAACAAACAAGTTGCAGGTGATTCCTTTTTTTGGACTAACTTAACTTATCTTTGACAAGCTTTTGAGAGTTATTCCCTCTTCATTAGGTCTATGAACAAGTAGTACAGCTATACTGGGTTTAAATAGTACAAATTCAACTAGATCTTGGGCTGTCTGCATATGTCATTACAGCTCAGTGAAAGGGGGTGGGGGATGGACTGAGGTGATGAGACAGTAACACTTAACAGCTCCAAGGTCTTATATCTGATACGGGGTGAACTAACTTAATACATTTGTATTGTACAATATATTAAGTTGGCCAATAAAAAGGTATTGCTTTCTTTTCCTTTATGATTCTCTTTTATTTTATTTTTTTTTTATTTTTTTTTTTATAGACTTTATTTAAAGTTTTCAACACAAACAATACCATAACAAGCAAACAGAAAACCAAACAAAACACAAGCTCAATACAAACACAACGTCCCCCACCCTCCCCCTCCCCCCCATCCCCAAGGTCACTACAAAAGGCACAAAGCTGCAAGGGGCAAAACAACGCCAAGGCTATTTCAAATACAAGGCGAATGCACATCTAGAGGACATCTAACAGCTGGCCGCCTCTCCAAAGTCTAAAAGGGCTTTCCACTTCTCTTTATAGTTAAGTGATTTGACCTCTCCCCGTCGGGGCATTAATTTGAATTTAGAATAGGTACATACAAGTCCCCACCAGGCCTGCCAATGTAAGGAGGCGACATCCTTCCAATTGCGAATCCGACAACATATGGCAAGGCTCAAGAGAAAATCTAAGAGGAAACCATTTTTAGCACTCTTTAAGGGAACACCCGAAAGAGAGCGATAGACCAGTACTTCCCATGTGAGGGGGGCAGTAATGCCCAATATCTGTTGAGTGCGATGCCAAACCAGCAACCAATAAGCCCGGATCTGAGGGCAATCAAAAACAACATGTCGAAAGGTACCAAGGTCAGATTGGCAGATCCAGCACTTATTGCCCGCCGCTGCATCCCATCGACAAAGGCGCGCAGGGGTAAGGTAAGCGCGATGGGCGAAGAAAAATAATGTTTGGGTGACAGAGGCAGACCTAGTGATTCTTATATGAGAGGACCAAAACTTCCGCCATCCCCTGGCAGAGAGGGCGACCCCAGTATCATTTACCCATGCTCCTTCCATGACCCCAGGAGGCCCAGGGTTAGCCCGCTTCAATATTTTATAGAAGAGAGAAGCTGCGCCCGTAAGATCCTGAGCCTTCTGGATAAGAAGATCCAACATCCCAACACCTCCCAGCTGTTGAAGATTACCAAGAACTCCCCCCACACAATGCCGCAACTGGAGCCACTGGAAATAGGCTGAGCTTGGAAGGTGAAATTCCCCTTGAAGCTTCCCAAAACTCTTCCATGCACCATTTTCGATTAATTGACCGACCGTCCAAATATTCCTACTATACCAGGGCTGCCACGCAAAGGGTTTATGCTGTATCTTGAAGAAAGGGCTGAACCATAAAGACAAACTGCCCGACCACACATCCTCAGAAGGATGAAGGTTCACCAGAGACTGAAAAGCCCTCTGAGTATCCACAATCATTCGAGGCTTCAGGGGCCCATCACGAAAAATCATACTAGACAACACCGACAATGGGAAGGGAACTACAAGCTTCTCCTCAAGCTGAAGCCAGACCGGAGACTGAGCGCTAATTTGCTCCGACCACCTCACCCCCTGCTTCATTAAGAAAGCGTTGTGATAAAACCAGAGATCAGGGAAATTCACACCCCCAGCGTCCTTCACCTTCTTAAGCTTACGAAGAGCAATTCTAGGAGGTTTATTATTCCATAAAAACAAGACCAAAAGCTTCTCCAGCTGCCGGTAAGTCTGCACCGGGAGAAAAAAAGGGAGCATCTCCATCATGTATAGTAGTTTAGGGACAATGGCCATTTTAATGGTTTCTAGCCGTCCCCACCATGTTAACCGCAGCGGGGACCATTTAGCAGTCAACGCCTGCGTAGTGGAGATTAAAGAGCTAGCATTGAAGCTAATCACTTCCTCTAAAGGAGAACAATAGTGAACACCAAGATACTTTACCGGGTCAGAAACCCATACAAAGGGGAACTCCGAAAGCATAGCCTTATGGGCAAAGGAGTTAAGAGGGAATGCGACAGATTTCGTCCAGTTAATTTTATATCCCGATAGAGCAGAATATCGCTCGATCTGTTCAAGGATGTGGGAGATCGAGTCGGGGGTGGTAAACAGGAGAAGGTCATCGGCGTAAGCAGAGAGTTTGACTTCCAGACCCAAGGTAGCAAAGCCCTGTATGGTAGCGTTCTGCCGCAGTAGCAAGGCAAGCGGTTCCAACGCAATATTAAACAACATTGGGAATAGGCACCAGTGTGATACAATGTATAGAACTAAGAATGTACATAGTTTCCCCCAGTTACTTCCAAGTTGATCTCCCTGTTTATTGTAAATACAACTCAAAGTTCCTTGTGTTGTATAGTTGATGTTAAATGTAAACCGCTCTGATCTAAAATAGAGCGGTATAGAAGAACTGTTAAATAAATAAAATAAATAAATAAATAAAGGACACCCTTGCCGCGACCCCCGACCCAGTAAAAGCTCCCGTGACTGGATGCCATTCACACAAACGGACGCCAAGGGGCGGGCATATAACACCTTAACAAAATTAATGAAGCCAGAACCAAAACCAAACCACTCAAGGGCAGAAAACAAAAAAGACCACTCTAGCCGATCAAACGCCTTCTCGGCATCCAACGACAAACCCACCAGAGGGCCCTCCGCCCTCCCCGCACCGGCCAGGATATGACAAAAAAGCCTGGCATTATCCGCCGTGGATCTGCCCGCAATAAAGCCACATTGATCAGGATGTATTAAGAGGGGTAACACTCCGGCAAGACGCCGAGCCAGAATTGTCGCATAGATTTTATAATCCACATTAAGCAAAGATATCGGGCGGTAATTACCAACCAACTGCGGGTCACGCCCCGCCTTTTCAATCACTACTACCTTTGCCGAGGCGAAAGAACCCAGCTGGGAACCATCTTCCAACAGCGTCAAAAAATATTGTTGCAAGAATGGTCCCAACTCGGCTGCAAAGGTCTTAAAAAATTCTGCGGGCAGCCCGTCTGGACCCGCGGCCTTCCCGGCCGCCAAGGAGGTAATCGCCTGTTGTATCTCCGCCAGAGACAATGGCTCATCAAGACATTGTGACGCGTCAGGCTCCACCACGGGTCGTTGGATCCCGGATACTAGTTGAAGAAAAGCATCTGAGGAACACACCACCTCCGAGGCATAAAGCTGTTCATAAAAGGCCCGAAAAGATTCCGCGATAGCTGAGTCAGCTAGCAATAATGCCGAGCTCCCTCGATCTCGAATTGCAGCAACCCTACTCATTCCACCACGGGGTCTGAGAGTGTTAGCAAGCAGCCTACCGGCCTTATTCCCTTCCTGATAATAAAGGTTCTCCTGGGCCTTAACGCTTTTGGAGGCCTCCGAGGTGAGGAGCTGATTATACCTAAAACGCAGCCTCTGCAGCCGCAACAGCACACAAGGGTCAGAGCGTTTAGTTAAGACACGCTCCCCGGCCTGGATTTGTGAGTCCAAGGCCTTAAGCTGCGCTGTGCGTTGCCTAGCCAATCTAATACTGAAGCTGGTGATAACTGCACGCAAGGAAGCTTTCAGCCCCTCCCACCGGGCCCAACCGGCAGACAAGTGTGGAGTGTTGAAAATGAAATACTCCTGGATTGCCTTCCGAATCATAGAGCAGAAGTCCTCATCATGCAGTAAAGCTCTATCGAAAGACCATCCAGGAGTGGGAGTAGGTACCCCCCCATCTCCCAATACCACTGAGACCGCAGCATGATCAGACACATGTGCTGGGTGTATCGCAGCCGTCAACATGCTGGGTATCAGGGGTTTAGACAGCAAAACATAATCGATTCGTGAAAGAGAATTATGAGGAGGGGAGAAAAAGGTAAACTCCAACTCACTAGGGTGCAGCATACGCCAGACATCCACAAGACCCATCTCACCCATCAGAGATGTTAAGACCCTCTGAGCTCTAGTGGGCCGCAAAGTTCTCAGCGGCTTTCTATCCACTAGGTCGTCCATAACTAAATTGAAGTCCCCAGCCAATATCTTAAGGGGCAGCGGGTCCGCCTGCAATTCCCCCGCAATCACGCGGAAGAAATCCGGGCAGTCCCTGTTAGGAGCATATATATTCATCAACACTAAATCCAAAGCCCCAACAGACATGCTCACTTTGACCCATCTCCCTTCCTGATCCGCCCGGACGGTATGCACCACAGCATTAAGGGATTGACGGGCCAAAATAGCAACCCCATTACGCTTGCCCAGAGCAGCGGAGAAAGCTAACAGCGTAAAAGGCTTAATGCTTAATTTTAATGACTCTGACCCACCAAGATGGGTCTCCTGGAGAAGGAGAATATCGCATTTCTCATGTTTACCGTACAAAATAATTTTCTTCCTCTTAATGGGGTGATTTATGCCCTTAACATTTAAAGAAAGAAATTTAAGGGGCACCATATTTCAGGTTAGAACTACAGGCCATGCCCGGGTAAACCAGCTGTAACATGCTAGCAAAAAAAACACACAACACATACATACAGAATGCCCCATCATACTGTACCCAGTCCCCAAACCTTGGCAGCGAAAAGAAAAAAACAATACAATCAATAAGTAGCAGCCCATGGCAGAAAACAACTAACAAAAAACAACTAGGAGACCCCAGGGCGGGGGAGAAACCCAAAACAATACTAGGTAAACCCAGAGTGAGCAAGGTAGGTACAGAGTGCCTCTAAATAAGTGTGAGAACATATAAGCAATTGTGCAATTGAGCAATGAACAGAGTAGACAAGCTAACAACAATGGAGGAGGAAGTCCTGCACACAATGGCTCAGATCAGCGGAGCCCCGCTGAGCACCACGCGCTGGCCCAACCTATCGAATGGCTAATAACAAAAGAGAAAAAAATTATACACGGGCCTCAGCGCATCAATTCCTGCTCTTTCTCTTCCAGGTAAGCACATAACATAGTAGGGTCCTCAAAGGTCCGCGTAACATTATGAAGGGTGACCCTCATCCTTGCAGGGTGAAGTAAGCCGAAGCGCGCCTGTAACTTCTGAAGCCTGGGCCGCAACTCCAGAAAACGTTTCCGCTTGTCTACGGTGCTTTTGGCGAAGTCTGGAAAAAACTGCAGTCTATGCCCTTCAAAGTCAATGGGTGCACGTGCGCGGGCCGCCGTCATGATCTGCAGAACCTGCTGGTGCCTTAATACTTTAAGGATGATCGGCCGCGCACGCTGACTACCAGGCTGGAGCTGCGAGGGCACCCTATGTGCTCTTTCAAGTTCAAAAGGCAGTTCAAAAGACAAACGCAGTGCCGAAGGAATCAACTTGCCAAGAAAGGTAAAGATA
The DNA here is from genome assembly GCA_033557465.1 of Ichthyophis bannanicus. Classification (NCBI taxonomy): domain Eukaryota; kingdom Metazoa; phylum Chordata; class Amphibia; order Gymnophiona; family Ichthyophiidae; genus Ichthyophis; species Ichthyophis bannanicus. The sequence goes on from CM066032.1 coordinate 1,138,202,096, forward strand.
TCTGTCCCCTCGGCCCCTTCAGGAATGCCTATAATGCGAATATTGTTCCTACGGGACCGATTGTTGTTGTCCTCCAGCTCTTTCTGCAGCTGCTGAATTTGCCGGGCTTGTTTATCCAAGGTTTTAAAACGCTCCTCGTGCATTTGCACTCTCTGCTCCATCTGCTCCTGACGAAGGCCGAGCTGTTCCATGCCGCTTTTCAATCGGCTCACGTCCCCCTGCACAGTAGCCAAAGTATCGCTATTCGCAGTTACAATCTCTTTAACTGCACGGACCTCCACTAGTAGTTCTTGCAGGGCCTCCGGATACTCTCGAGCAGCAGCCATTTTCTGCGGGGAGGGGGGCTCCGGTTTGGATCTCTTCGTGCCGGTAGTTTGCCCCGGAGTGAACTCCAATCGCGCAGGTTTGGGTCCCGACATCTCTCACACCACTGTGCTCAAGGCTCACGGGCTTCGTCCCCCAAAAGGAATACACAATTGCAGGATTCCTGACTAGGCCTCTCTGGAGCTAAAGCTCTACACAGCCACCCTGCTCCGTTCCAGGCTCCGCCCCCCCTATTTTATTTTTTTTTTAAGTTTCAAAATATCTTTATTAAATAATAAAGTAAGAAAAGTTACAAACACAGTCCATATCAAGAGAAAAGCCAATATAAACCAAGATTACAAAGCTAAGGACAAGCATCTCACAGAGTCCTGAAAATACATTACAAACCCTCAATTACTAAGCCAGATAGAAAGCAAAAAGTACAACAATAAAGAATTAATTAGTTCATCTCCCTGCCAGGAAAAGCCTCGAGTTGATCTGATTCATAAAAAAAATATATGTATCTCCTTGAAATGTCAAGACACAATTACAGGGATATTTAAGGAAAAAGGAAGAGGCCCCAAGAGCCAACACTTGAGGCTTTAGGGTCAAAAAAGCTTTCTGTCGTCTATGAGTTACCTTACAAACATCTGGAAAAATCTGTATAGTTTTACCACAAAAAATAGCAATTTTCTTTTCAAAATATAACCTCATTATCATATTTTTATCACCCAGAGAGATAAGAGAAACAATTAATGTAGCCCAAGTAGAAACAGAGTTTGAAGACTCCAAAAAAGAAGATAATTCATGAGTTTCAGGCAAAATGAGATGCATCAACTTTTCCCCTGTCTGCCCCTCATTCCTTACCCCTCCCCCCGAGGATTATAATAAATATTAGAAACTTTAATTACATCTTCATCATTAATCAATAATACCTCTTGAAGATACTTTTGAAAAAGAATCAAAGGGGGTAAATAATGTGTGCAGAGGAAATTAAGAAGGCACAAATTTTTTTTACCCGAGCTTGATTCTCCAAAACCTCAATCTGATGATGAATTACTATGTTGTCATATATAAAAGAAGAGATAGAGGCTTGAGCCAAATCATATTTAATGGCCCCCCAACTTTATCAAAGATGATTTACATTCAATAATCTTTTTATCTTGATCCACCATCTTGTTCACCACCTCAACAGAAAAACATGAGACATCTGCGAGGGATGACCACAGAGAAACCTCTGTACATGTCATCACTTCCCAGGTGTCATGCTCCTTTGGAGCAGCAACTATAGATCTCTCAGAAGAACACATAAAAGGAGAAGGAATTGCCACATTAGTTAGGACATAAGATTGAATCAACTCAGAGTTATCTGGAAAGGTAGATTGAGGACCAACGCTAACCTTTGGGTCAACACCCGGGGTAGCATTCACCTCCTTATTCAAAACAATCTGGCTAGGTGGGGTTAGACCCCCCCAAAGACAGAGGGTGAAATGTCCGAAGGCATACTCATAGTTCCCAAGGAGAGGTCCGAGTTCACTACTGCTCTCTCCACAGTTATCAACTGTAAATGGTGAACCATTGGACCAACAACCTTGACTGCCTTAAGACCAGCGGGGGGAAAGATCTTCTTTTTCCTCTTAGCCATCAGTCACTTCAAACCGGTCAACTCCTCTGGACTCTGAAGGAGCACCAAAGGAGCAGAACATACCCATTTGGACACACCCCTTCAGACACATGCCCATGGGTACGCGCCCACAGCCGTGTCCAGGGGAGAGAGGGCAATTTAACCCCGGCAGGGGGTGACATCAATGATATAGCTCCTCCTTCTCCCTGCAGCAACCGGAACTCCAAGAGAAGCACCAGAGTTCCAGGTAATATAAGGCTTCCCTGAATGACTGTGGAGAGCAGGTAATTTAACCCTAACAGGGGGTGACGTCAATGATGTAGCTCCTCCTTCTCCCCTTGGAAACCAGGACTCCAAGAGAAACACCAGAGTTCCAGGTAATATAAGGCTTCCCTCTATGTGTCTCTTAATTTAACTATCATTATAGTGAACTAACATAGCTACAATATCACACTTCTTTATAGATCTGTGTGAAATGCCAACAAAGTATCTACTCTATGTGCCTTTATCAAATAGGATCGCAGAACTAATCCTAGTAGCACACAGATTCTTACTCACAAATTCATACCTGCTCCAAAGAAGGCCCAAATGTGTGCATGTACCTTAGTATTTTACGGAATACATACATACATTGCAACACTGCACCACTCCAGCCAAACTACGTGCCCAGCAACACCTGTGCTTAGATTGTGTAAATTACACAGGTGTAAGCAGACATATAAATGTGCATGCCGAGATACAAGTGTGTAATCCACTCGTGTATGTGCATGTCCCTGTGCAAATTTAAAATAGCCATTCTCCACAGGAAAACCATGCTTTTCATATATATGTATTTACTTATTTAATAGGTTTTTTTTTTAATACCGCTTTATCATTTAGTCAAAGCGGTTTACATTGTAACTTAAACTTGGTAATGTACATATGAAATGCTTTATAAGATTAATCCCACAGAGAATAATTTCATAGCAGGGCATGTAGTCGCATATGTTGAACCTATTTTATAAAGACAACGTATATAATGTGTGCTTCTAGTGTATTCTTTTTTTTTAAGTGCTGTTAAATCAATACTGACTCCTGGTGACCCAGCAGTCCCTGGGTTTTCTTGGCAAGGTGTGACTGGAAGTATATTACAAGGCCTTTTCTCTGAGGCAATGGAGGGTAAAGTGACTTGCCCAAGGTCACAAGGAGTGCCAATGGGAATCAAGTCTTGATCTCTTGGGTATTAGGCTGTTGTGCTAACCACTAGACTATTTCTGCACTCCCTTCTAGTCTATGGGGTGTTTACTAAAGGGCAGTAATGGAGCAAGTGTGCTGTTAAGGTGCATTATCAGTGCTTGTGAGCAGTTAACCCTGTGGAAGCGCCGATAACGTTGCATTAACATTTGGAAGCGGGGCCCTCAGCATTAAGGTGAAAGGAGGTGAGAATGAGCTTTATTTATGTATTTAGCTAAATTTATATAACACAAATCTAAAAGTCTAAGCGGTTTACAAAGAACAACAAGGCCAATGAGGCTTTACATAGAACAAGTGCTTAAAGAAAAGAAAATGTTACATAAAACTATGATAGATAAAGTATGTAGCTGATAATTAAATTATGTTATTTGGGAAATGTTCCGTATATAGGTGTGTTTTAAGTTTCCTTTTGAAGTCCAAGAAATCATACCATGCGTTAGAGCTCCCTGTGCTGGGAACCCTAACGTGAACTGAAAGCTTGTGGAAAGGGCAATTTCTGAGGGGAGAGAGCCTGTTTAAACATATGCAATGTGTTCAAGCCACCAGAGATCCCAAATTAATGATAGTAGGGCTCCATTGGCACCAACAGCATGGTTCCCATTAAAAAAGGGCACAATGTTGTAAGTGCCAAATTGCCAAAGGAGTTTTCACGTGGGTGAAGCAGTGGGGCTGGCTGGTCCTCTAGGCAGACAAGTCTGCCACCTAGGGTGTACATCTGTGATGTCCGGTAGGACTCCACAGTGACAGCGGCAGCATACATGCATGCTGCCTCGATGGATGGGAGGTAGAGATCAGCCGGCATGCTGTCCACCCTGAGGGCAGGACCCTGGCACCTGGCTACTTTTTGGACTGAATGGGCTCATGAATGTGGTTTGCATTCAGTTTATATGTAGGTGTACCTATCTCGCCGTGTACAGCAGGTCACAAGTGACTGCATGCCGTGTACATGTGCTGCCTCTGGGGTTAGTGCCACATTGCAGCGCAGCAGACCACCGTGTGGGACAGTTGTTTGCTGTTGGTGGTACAGTGGAGGGACGGGCATCCTAACCTCACATGTGCCTTGACCTTTGGACACGAAATGTATTCTGCAGCTGTGTGTCTGTTCCGAAGCTACAGTACTGCATTTCAAGTGCACTACGTACTACATGTGTGCCCTGTAGGCAGGCCCTAGGTGTGGTATACCACCATCTCAGGATGTGTCAGCCACATTATTTCATGCCCTGGGTCTCACCTATTGCAGGCAGGGACCTGCAGTCTCTTTGATTCTAGACCAATCCAAGCCCTTTTCCCTCTCATTCTCTGCTCAAGGACCGCTCTGTGGAGCAGGGATTGTCTCTTAATGTGTACTTGTACAGTGCTGTATATGCCTAGTAGTGCTATAAATAGTAGTAGCAGTAGTAGCAGCAGGAATGCCTACATGTATATTGCATAAAAGTAGGGACTATGGGGTATGTTTACTAAAGTCCGGGAATTTGCGCGCCGCAAATCAGCGCACGGCAACGCGCCACTTAAACGGTGACAAACGCTCCTAAACGCCCCGCACAGGTGCGAGGAACCCCCGTGAATGTGCGCGACACACTAACGGGCCCCGCACAAATACGGGCCCGCAAATGTCCGAAAGAGGCGTGTAACGGCGAACGGAGGGCGGAGGAAGGTCCCCGAGGGGCGGAGAGACGGGGTCAATGGGCGGGTAAGGGGAGGGGAGAGGCTCCCCGCACATGAACGGGGCCGAATTTCCCATGAAAAAATAGCGCGAGTGAAACAGTCGCGCTAGAGGTCATATAAAGGCAAGAGAAACCATTTCCGTTAGCAATGTACAGCAAAACCGGGGAAACCTGCAAAACGTAAGCAGTGTGATACATGTGCACAGCAGAAAGGTGAAAGTAAAAATAGACAATGACCAGAAAATCAATAATAAAAATAGTAATGCAGCTTGTGAACAGTTACAGTAATGGGCAAATATAAAAAGCACACCCAGGACAGTCCCAGAAAAAAAGATATGAATGTAGGAAGGGCCATGGAGCTGAGACTCCCCCAAAAATAATTCCCAGCCCTGTGGCTGTCCTGGGTGTCTTCCAAATGGTTGCCCACCAATATCACTGTTGCCCAGCTTAAAAGTAAAGCCCCGGTATATGTGTCTATTTCTGGGGTTTAGCTGCATGTTTGTCACCAGACAAGGTGAATGAGGCCACAGTAAAAGACTGAAGAGCAAGCTGTGCGTCCCCATCCTGACAGGTGTCCTATCACCAGGTACTGCACTGCCTCTGCGGCCACAGTGTGGTGCAGCAGACAGAGCCAGCACCTCCAAAACAGGAGGGTCACAGGTTCAAATCCCAGCTGGGGCTCATGCCAGCCCAGTCCCAATATTTTAACCATCACCAAACAGAGATAGTAAAGACACCCCATTATTGCAGAGAGCATAAACATCTTGCAAACACCCATATTTTACCCTCCAGTGCACATGCACCTGAACAATGGGCATCACCCACAGCCGAGTTCCCCAAATGCAGTCCTGGAGTGGCTCAAACTAATCAGGCCATATGCGTTTGCTAAGATGAGGACATGGCAGCATGTTGGTGGAACAGTACAGAGGGTGGAGGGGGCAGGGGCTGTGAGCCACAGAAGACAGTGGCTTAGCCATGTGCAGTCTGGCACCGTCCACTGCTACAGACAGGCCGTGATGGATGTACAGACATGGACCTCCCAGGGAACCCAGTCAATCTGTGGCTACATGGTGGTGCAGTGCACACAGATAGTGTATGCAAGAACATAAGGTCACAGGTTCAAAGCTCAGCTGGGGCTATGGCCAATTCCACCCACATTTTTGTCCAACAACTAAACTGTGCTGGTAAGCACAAACCTGTAATGCAGAGGAGATAGGCATTGTCTATATGGCTATCATTTCCCATCCAAAGCACATACACCATTAACTGTGGCATCACTCAGATCAGAGTATCCGAAATGCAGACCTGGAGGACCACACACCATTCAGCATCCATGCTGCGGCTAATACTAATGATTGTGCTGCATATCTATGCACCACCCCCATGTTATGCAGATGTAGCACATGCATATCCATGAGGGACATCCTAAAACCAGAACAGTGTCTGACACACCATGACCTGATGTGTGTAACCCATATGAAAGGCATCAACCAACAGGCCATGACACACCCATACCCACAGGCCCCATTGGACAATGCATCCTGGAGAGGCAGGACAGTGGGCCCTGCCTGTAATCCCCAAAAGTAGCAGATGTGTACCTTAGCAATGCCACCCCACACCTATGTACATGGCACACAGCTATCCAAGGTCCCATGTGAAAATATGTTCATAATGATTCAAATGCTCAGTACATGTGTCCCATTGAGCACCACCATAACAATCATTCAGATGTGTGTGTTGTGTGCAGCAGGTCTTGTGTCTGATAGTGCGTACCGCCCTGGGGAGTGACCCCCAACAGTCAATGCCTAACATATCCATGCCTGTAGTGTCACCAGGACTGGTGTGTTGGCCAGAGCTGTCAAACCTCTCGATTGTAGCACAAGAGAGGACCAACCTGGGTAATGGTCACAGCAATGTGAAACATCATCAGACACACCCAAGAAAGGCAGGGCCAAAATATATGAATGTTGGAAGGGTCACCAGCCCCTGCGGCATAAATGTTGAATGATCACACATTGATGTAGGATAGAGCAGGTTTCCCCACAGCAATGGACAGGTCCCCTATGGCATGCACATGTTGCACAACAGCATGTGTGAGTTGGGGGGAATGTGCAGTAGAGGTAGTTGCCGACATGCACACTGTATGGTTTAAAACTGTGCGCCCCCAGCACCAGTAGCAGAAGGGCCTGTAGCATGTTGGGAGAACTTTACTGGTATCTGAGGGGGCCAGTGGCAGGTGGCCAGAGAAGATGGAGGCTGAGCCAATGCCATGTGGGTGCACCGGACCACAACAGAAAGGCCCGCTATGACAAACAGACATGCCATCTCCAGGGTCCACATTCACTCTGTGACTGCAGTGTGGTGCAGGGGACACAGCCAGTGTGCTGGGGAGCCAAAGATTACCAGTTCAACTCCCAGCTGGGGCCAGCAGCAACACTGTGCACATATTTTACCCACCAGTAAAACGTGAGAGGAAATCAAAACATGTCTTGCAGATAACAACCAATATGTGTAGAGCACCCAACCTTTTTTCGGTGACCTCACAACCTTTTTCTTTTTGTCGGAGCTAGCCGTAGGAAGGTCGGAAGAGAAACCGACCCACACCAAGCGAGTAGCTACTTTTATTATTATAGGTTCCTCACCAAAATAAAGTTAAAGGTCATCTAACCATACAATAGTAAAAAGACTTATCTCAGTACAGAAATGCCAGTTATGAGAGATACACGATGCGCACGTTTCGGGCACTCTAGCCCTGTTTCAAGTGCAATAACTAGGATTCCTCAATCCTCAAATACCATCCTCTGAACGCCGCCAATGCAGCTAAGGTCATTATTACAATGGCTGATGAATCACTTTTAAAATAAAAGAACCGACCAATCAGTATCGGGAAAACCCCCACATGATGGGGAACCCCTGATCTGATTGGTTTTCAAAAGTTATGACGACATCATCATCTTATGCTCTTCAAAACACCTGGTATCATCCTTCCGAAATAGGGATATATCATTATTATGTCATTCCCGATGGTCACATAGAATTGTAACTTAAATAAGACTCTGCCAGTCTATTTCCCTGTTCAAACCTCCTGGCTCCATTGTATCAAGATGAAAATGCCATCGTTGTTCTATGTATTGCAGACGTTCTTCCTGCTGTCCTCCCCGAGGATTAGCTGGCACATGATCAATAATAGACCATTGAAGCTGGTCAATAGTATGAGAATATTCTATACAATGAGAGACCATGGGTGCAGAAAGTACCGCACATCATGTGGGGGTTTTCCCGATACTGATTGGTCGTTTCTTTTATTTTAAAAGTGATTAATCAGCCATTGTAATAATGACCTTAGCTGCATTGACGGCGTTCAGAGGATGGTATTTGAAGATTGAGGAATCCTAGTTATTGCACCTGAAACAGGGCTAGAGTGCCCGAAACGTGCGCGTCGTGTATCTCTCATAACTGGCATTTCTGGACTGAGATAAGTCTTTTTACTATTTTATGGTTAAATGAACTTGAACTTTATTTTGGTGAAGAACCTATAATAATAAAAGTAGCTACTTGCTTGGTGTGGGTCGGTTTCTCTTCCGACCTTCCTACGGCTAGCTCCGACAAAAAGAAAAAAGTTTGTGCGGTCACCGAAAAAAGGTTGGGTGCTCTACACATATTGGTTATTGATTTGCCCTGACTAGAAGGGTTTTTGTTTGTCTTACAGATAACAACAGCATGTTCAGAGGACCTCTATTATACCATAAGGATCAGTTACCCCTCAAATATGTACAACACCTACAGCAGAGTCCACACAATGCATCACTGGAGGGCCACATGTCAGTCAGCTGTGATGCTGTACCCAATATAGGCCCATGTCAGCATGGTGGCGGATGCCAACTGCTGGCAGAGGGGGCAGAGGCTGCTGCCCCACAGCAGATCCTGGCCTAGCCACCCTCATGTGGCTGCAGTACAATCCAACAGACAGGCCCTGTGTGACAAACAGCCATGGACTCCCCTGGGAATGTACTGTTGCTGTGCTAAGACGGTGGTGCAGTACATGTAGCAAGTGCCTCCAAGCACAGAAGGCCCCAGGTTCAATTCCCGGCTGGGGCACCTGCCATCACAGTCCCAATGTTTTACCCATTCGCGAAACCTTAAAGTAAAGAATGGAACTCCCGTGCTGAGAACATAAGTGTTGGTCACGATACCATAGTTTGCTATAAATACCACACACCACATAAACATATGCCTCACCCACAGCAGAGTCCCCCATATGCAGCCATGGAGGCTCACACAACAATCAGGTTGTCTGATGTCTGCACGAAAGATGTGTGTGATGCAGGTGAGTTGAACACCACCATGGTATGCAGCTGTATCACAGGCATATTAATCACAGATAGCATGAAAGCCCAACAGGTGTTTGATTCACATTGACTGTAGTTGTGCAAACCTCCCTAGAGCAGTGGGCAACAGGGGCAGAAACAGTTGCACCTGCAGGCACCAGTATTGGAAGACCGATGAAGTGGCAGGATGTAGGGCCCTGTGTGGCGTTCAGAAAACTAGCATGTGCATACATCAACAATCCCACACTACACATTTGGAGATGTCACACATATATCCAAAGCAATATATGATCACTGACCGATAAAAATGCTCATGCTACGCACAAGCAGAACAGCGAGCTGTCACAAACCAACGTCTCTGATGTATGTGCAATGTGTGTCAGGTCAGATCTCCTTCAGAGAGTAGCACCCTCGGAAATTACTCCAAAAGTACATCCCAACGTTGCCATGCCCACACTGTGCTCATCACTGTTATGTTGGCCATGGCTCCCAAAGAACACCACATCTGTTCAATGTTGTCCTAGGTGTGGGGAGTGTGTGTCTGTCTATCCAGTGTGTGGTGGCTGTCAACACCTCCCACAGACCACACTAATAGCACCGTTGCCATTATTGGCCTGCCAATGTGCATAATGAGGAGCAAAGTACTGTGGGTACACAACAAACAGGGTGGCTGGAGCAGGATGCAGCTACACAGGGCAAATGTGCATGCCTAGGACCATGCTGTGCCTTGGCATCACCCCCACAGACATGGTGTCCATAGCATGCCTTGTGTGGAGGTCACTCTCCCCCTGAACGATCAGTGACCATGGCATGGCTAGGTCCCGACATAGTGCCATATAATAGTTCTCTCATGTGATATATATGGGTGCTGTGTATATGTGAGGCCCAATCACTGAGGTAATTGTGCGGTGGGTGTGCTGACATCCCAGTTATGGGTGCACACAGTCTCCCTGGTAGCATGCACCATGGACTGGCCAGTGGCCTGTCTGCAGTTTGCATGTGTCTGGCTAGAACACCGTGCAGGGTCAGTAGCTGGGCACAGAATGTGCCTGCTGCTGGAAAATGTCAGATGGTGTTGGTGAGCTTAGGCTCTCAGGCCATACTGTCTGTCTGCCGCACCCTGAAATATGGATGCGTCCATAATAGCAGTGAGTGACCTGTAGGTTTTCTGTACCACAGCTGGACCCAGTCTGCTGATGGTGGCAGCTACACCCACCATAGCTGGGATGTAGAATGTGGATATGTTTTGTTTGGGGAAACTGTGTTGCACAGGGAAGGTTTGGTGGTCAGACATACCCGGCCTATAGGTCCTGTAACCTCCTCTCCCCCACCCCCCCTGCAAATATATCATGAAGGGCAGGCCACCCACACAGGATATGCCCCCTTCGGGAACATTGTAGCTCACAAGGCCCAGCTGGGTCTTGGAGACAGAAATGGTCAGATGTGCCAAACTATCAGACATTGGCAAACAAATTGATATGATGTATAGGCCATCTCAGCCAGGATAGGTGCTGTGTGTCTCACCTCACCCTCAGGGTGAGCAACAGACACACACACTGGGATGGTCAGTACCCACTCTGCACAAGAAACACAGAAGGTCAATGTCCAACACGAGGCCGAGGTGCTGTGGGGTTGCACACCCTATCACTGGACCATCACTAGACTGCTGCTTTGCATGTGCAGTGCATCATGGGTGCGACTGGATAGACTACACCCTGGTAACTGCAGCACAAAGTCTGCAGAGGTTATATTCTAGCCAGACAGACCTCACATCACAGCCACAGAGCTGTAGTCCCCTGGTGACTGCAATGCCTCTGAAGTGAAAGGTTGTTGGTTCAAATCCAAAGTGTGTGTGTATAAGCAAAGTGATTTATATATTGTCCTTGGCCCCTATACGCCGCCAGTCAGCAGCAGTGCAGGTCTGAATCTATATAATTATGCATGTCCTCTATACTGCTTTTTCCAAAGATCAAAGGCGGTGTACACTTAACATATAATGAACATGGTTTTACATGGAACAGCGCCTACATTGCATAAAAATAACATACATTGAAGATGACATTGTAACATATAGCAAACATTTTGAAGGTTCATGGGGACTGTCAAGCCTGGAATGTGTGTAATGTCCTGTAGTACTGGCAATTACGAAACCATCACAGTGCATTAACCCAAGTCCACCCTATACGGTTGTGTAAGGAGCACATGATGCAGACAGCACTGTGAGGATCACAGAGATTACAGCACTATTTCACAGTCAGGGACCTGTCACTGGCTGCACTCACCAAGAACCACACTGTGGATGGAAACATGCAACCTCTGGCTCCACAGGTATCAAGGTTAGGTGTGGGCCACAGCTCGATTGCTAAGAACACATGCCTGTCTGGTGAAAGAGGCAGGCATGCAGACAGTGTGCAATGGTCACCAGGGGTGCGCTGTTCCATTGGTGAGAATGGTGTACTGCACATGATGTACGTAGCAGTGTGAGGGTCTTGCCAATAGCAGCACCTCTGTAATGTGGAAACCGGTCTGGGGCAGGTAACAATGTTGCAATGTATGAAGATATATGTCTGGTGCAGCACAGATGTACATGACAAAAACCATGGCTACTGTTGCACTCAAGTATGAGAATGTGTGATGCCTGAGACAGGCAGTCCTGAGCTCAACTGGAAGATGTAACCCATGACGGCTGGTTAAGCAGTCCATGTATCAACCATTGAGCTATTTTGCAAAAACCAGGACTGTATGCCGTCACACATACCAAAGGATAATGTGCAGTGTGGTGACATGGGGACCCACATAGTCCTGTAATGTCCAACACGCAACCTACTTTGCGTGTGCAATGCTCATATGAATCACCCCCCCAACCCCGATGGCAAACACCACAAAATGTCTGTCCAGACATGGAGATACACCACACAACATATTGCACTGGCACACACAACCCCCTATCACCAGGTTGAGTGACACCTGATGCTGATGGTTTGTCTGCACCCATAACTAGTAGTGTCTGAGCACTACCTGCTATGTGACACACATAGCACACCTCATCTGACAATGCATCAGCAATCAGTTGCTATGTGTCCAGAGGTTCAATACCACACTGTGTGGACAAGGGTAAACCATAATAATAATTGTTTGTCAAAGTGACATTAGAGACACCCCAGTAACTATGTAATTAGGCACAGAACAGTAAACATATTTTGAGCACAACCATTACTAATCAATATGAATGGTGCGTGTAGATAGTATTTGCAATTTGCAGACGCACAGCCATGCGGAGCGCAAGGGCGTGCAGAGATCTGACGCGCAGCCATGCGAAACGCACGTGCGTGATACATCACGCGCAATTCCGGAAGTTGCGCCGGGAGCGTCCGCGCGTCACCACGCCCAGAAACAAACATGGCGTCCCGAACCAGGAAGCCGGCTTTCAGCCACAGAGAGCTGTGCCACCTGGGCTCCCTGATAGCCCAAAAGCAGCACAGGCTGTTCCCAGGGCCCTCCAGGAAAAAGAACATGGGGAGGGTCCTGAGGGCCTGGGAGAGGGTGACCAGGCGGTTTAACAGGCAGGCAGACCATCCACGGGAGGTAAGTGAATGGACCTAGGTCAAAATAAACATACACACATACAGGGTTGATGTCAGCTGTCCATGCTGTTGTAAGTAGTCTGTATAAGTTTAGTGTAGCAGGTGAAACACATGCCATATAAATGTGGTATCACATCTGATTGTGTGGCCATATAGCCAGGTGTTGACGGTTTGTGCCAAAGAGGGCATGATGGCCCCCTGGCGTCATGACAGCTGCTGGTGTTGATACAGCAAAGCAGACTGTAACAAACCTAGGCCATGCATCTGCATAAGGAGCGTATGCAAACATCCTGTGTTGATGGCGGTATCTGCATCAGCAGGGTAACACATAGGGTTACCCATCAGGGGTGGTGCAATGTTAAGCACATGGGGCCTCAGACATACAGGTGATCTGGGGTTGTCTGCCAATGTTGTTTAATACATCCACCCTATCCTCAGGGGTCCAGAGAGCCACTCAAAGTGTGCACTCAGTCACTCTGTGGATATGTGTGTGTGTCAGAATGTTTGGGGATCACCATCACCATCTCCAGGAGTCTACAGGGCCACACAAAGTGGTCCCCACACCCAATGGGGATATGGCTGTGTGTACTGATGTAGTTGGAAGCATCCCCCTACCTCCAGGGGGCCAGAGAGAGACCCTCCAAAGTGGGCTCCGTGTCACACTGGTGATATGGCTGTGTGTACTCATGTAGTTGGAAGCATCCCCCTACCTCCAGGGGGCCAGTGAGAACATTCAAAGTGGGCTCTGTGTCACCCTGGAGATATGGCTGTGTGTACTAATGTAGTTGGAAGCATCCCCCTACCTCCAGGAGTGCAGAGAGACCATCCAAAGTGGGCTCTGTGTCACCCTGGAGATATGGCTGTGTGTACTAATGTAGATGGAAGCATCCCCCTACCTCCAGGAGTGCAGAGAGACCATCCAAAGTGGGCTCTGTGTCACCCTGGAGATATGGCTGTGTGTACTAATGTAGTTGGAAGCATCCCCCAACCTCCAGGAGTGCAGAGAGACCATCCAAAGTGGCCTCTGTGTCACCCTGGAGATATGGCTGTGTGTACTAATGTAGTTGGAAGCATCCCCCTACCTCCAGGAGTGCAGAGAGACCATCCAAAGTGGGCTCTGTGTCACCCTGGAGATATGGCTGTGTGTACTAATGTAGTTGGAAGCATCCCCCTACCTCAAGGGTGCAAGAGAGACCATCCAAAGTGGGCTCTGTGTCACCCTGGAGATATGGCTGTGTGTACTAATGTAGTTGGAAGCATCCCCCTACCTCCAGGAGTGCAGAGAGGCCATCCAAAGTGGCCTCTGTGTCACCCTGGAGATATGGCTGTGTGTACTAATGTAGTTGGAAGCATCCCCCTACCTCCAGGAGTGCAGAGAGACCATCCAAAGTGGGCTCTGTGTCACCCTGGAGATATGGCTGTGTGTACTAATGTAGTTGGAAGCATCCCCCTACCTCCAGGAGTGCAGAGAGACCATCCAAAGTGGGCTCTGTGTCACCCTGGAGATATGGCTGTGTGTACTAATGTAGTTGGAAGCATCCCCCTACCTCCAGGAGTGCAGAGAGGCCATCCAAAGTGGCCTCTGTGTCACCCTGGAGATATGGCTGTGTGTACTAATGTAGTTGGAAGCATCCCCCTACCTCCAGGAGTGCAGAGAGACCATCCAAAGTGGGCTCTGTGTCACCCTGGAGATATGGCTGTGTGTACTAATGTAGTTGGAAGCATCCCCCTACCTCCAGGAGTGCAGAGAGACCATCCAAAGTGGGCTCTGTGTCACCCTGGAGATATGGCTGTGTGTACTAATGTAGTTGGAAGCATCCCCCTACCTCCAGGAGTGCAGAGAGACCATCCAAAGTGGCCTCTGTGTCACCCTGGAGATATGGCTGTGTGTACTAATGTAGTTGGAAGCATCCCCCTACCTCCAGGAGTGCAGAGAGACCATCCAAAGTGGCCTCTGTGTCACCCTGGAGATATGGCTGTGTGTACTAATGTATTTGGAAGCATCCCCCTACCTCCAGGGGGCCAGTGAGAACATTCAAAGTGGGCTCTGTGTCACCCTGGAGATATGGCTGTGTGTACTAATGTAGTTGGAAGCATCCCCCTACCTCCAGGAGTGCAGAGAGGCCATCCAAAGTGGGCTCTGTGTCACCCTGGAGATATGGCTGTGTGGACTGATGTAGTTGGAAGCATCCCCCTACCGCAAGGGGGCCAGAGAGGCCAACCAAAGTGGGCTCTGTCACCCAGGTGATATGGTGCAGTGTGACACACAGCAGATGAGCCAATCACCCGTATCTCAGGCACACATGATACATGCGTTGTGTGGGCAGGGCGTCAACATGTTGCAATGCTGTATCATGATGATGATGCCCCCCACACAAGACCCTGGTGGCGGGGGAGCTGAACGTGACGGAGGGTATGTCAGGCAAATGTGTGCAATAAGGTATAGTGGTCTGGCTGCACGGCATCCGCAGTCCAGGGGCCACATAGCCCAGGACAAACACTGTAGATGTATGGAGATGATATGTAGGATGCAGATCTGGATGCGCGTGAGCAAATACCCACACACAGTATCTCCAAGAACCAGGTCACAACCTCTGCAATGGCAACCTGTCTACAGCTATGTATGTTGATTCAGGGTCGCTCCTACCCACAGCCCACAGGCATACCGCCCCTGTGTGCATAGGTATCTCACAGATGCCCTTGAAAGGTTGCAAGCACACGTCAGTCAGGTTGGCCCAGATAGCCTAAGAGGCACACATGACCAGAGGTGCGAATAGCCCATAGTGTGTGCAGTGACACCTCCCAGACACATACACGCCACAGGTTATAGGAACATATGAACACCCGATACGCCTGTTTGGGACAGATGCCTGTCCCCATGACCAGTATGCTATGTCCAACATTTGCCAAGGTTGGACTGACGTAGCTATCACATTCCCCCTGACATACAGGATACACTGATCCTGTAGTGTATGGCAAGTGACATCTCTGGCTATGTACAAAGGCATGTGTCATGGACGTGTCCCCTGCCAAGTGTGCATAGGGGAACCACCCAATGTCTTATGGTTCTCCAACACCCATGTGTGCTGGTAAATACTGTTGCCATTGGTCGTGGAGTGCCATGGCATGTGTACAAGTGTACCCCAAATGTGTGTATGATGTAACACCCACAGGGTGACAGGGGGCTGAGCATGGACACCATCAGTGGCCCCACACAGGACATGGCAATGCATGTCTCTCAGGGTGCCAAAGGGAAACACTGTGCGCTATGGGAGACCTGCACAATGCACATAGGTGTGACTGCACACATGGCAACAACACACAGCTAGGCATGTAGGTTGTACTGGGTACAGCTACACATCTGGAACAAGCAGGAATGAGCTGACACATGAGGTACCTGATGGCCTGTTGAGGCCAGCATGCCACAGCTCCCCACCAGACATCTGGTAAGCACAGGGGGGGATCCACAGCACCTGTCACCGTCCCTGATGTCAGCCCAAAATGCTGCACCCAGATCTTAGGTTAGTCCGCACTCCCCATCTCTGTGTCCCTGTATGTGCCATACACCCGACGTTATAGCCATCCCGTGTCTGTGTCTGCTGATGCCGCCAGAACCGTTGATACTGGTGTATGTGAAAGACCCTCACCAGTGGTTGTGTGGACCTCACCGAAGCACAAGACAGGGGGTCCTTGGCAATGACACACCCATGTCCTCACAATATCTGTGCCCAGTCCAAAGCCACACACCAGCATGGAAGCCACGCCCTGTGTCAGGGGACGGACGTGGGGGGGTGCTGATCCCTCCCCAGTCACTGTCAGCCATGCCCAGTGTGCTGACTGCCGAGGGCCCGCATGTGGATGTCACGATGATTGTACAGTGGGTTGGCACACAGGGGTGGTAGGCTGAGCAGGCAGCCAGGCACAGTGGCCACCACCACACAAACATGGCTGGTGGGGAGCAATGTCCCCTGTGCAGCCCCATGTTCCCTGTGTATCAACATCTGACACAACAACAGTGTGCTGGTTCTAAAGGGTCCAGAACACTAGCACATTGGGTTTCCCTGGTGGTGTGACTGAGGAGCGCACACTGCACAAACCTCCCTGGTGGTATCACTGGCCATGAATACGACTCAGTGCCCACAGCAAGGTATGGGTTCAGCAGATGTGTCTAAAACCCCATGTTCCATGCTGAGTGGCATGGGCGTGACATTTTAAATAGACACACGCAGAGCAAGTGTCCACCAGCGCACAGGGTGCTGGCCACAAAAACATGCTAGTGCCGCTAGCCGTGCCCCAACAAGTATCTGTAACCACCCCATACCACACACATGGTGTGACTACAGGCCACAAAGATGATGGCCACAGCATGGGCATATGGACCATCAGTGACAGTTTGGCATGTGGTACCCATTTTGGGTGCAGGGTCACACCTGGTAGTATGTGCCTCTGTCCTAGTACCGCAGTCTGCCACATCCCCCAAGGGACAATACACGTCCAACCCGCTGTGTGACCATTGAATGTGACCAGCTCAGAGGATAGTACTGTCAATTGCAAGGGGCCTGCATGTCCCACACACAACTGTTGTTGGGCGATGACATGTCCCACCAGGGGCTGCCATGTCCTGTGGGCAGGTCCATCACGTGCAGTCACAACTGATGTACAACACCGGACACATTAGGGACAACCCCCCCATACCACGACCCCATGGGAGGATGCTACACCTACAGGAAACCCAAACGTGGCAGGTCATCCCCATGAACAGGATGGCATACACCCCCAACAACCCCCCACATGCCGTACAGCTATATAACAGCTATTGCTGCGTTGACGTCACCTGCGTCCCCAGAGAAAAGGCACCCTAATCGTACCAGTGTGGGTGTACGCAGGTATGCTGAGGACAGCATGACACAGAGGACATGCCGTGAAACAGCTTGGTAGGTGCCCATGAACAATGATGCCTAGCTCTCAGTTTGTGCCATGCATCCCTGCTGTCACCCAGGATACTGTCCAGAGCCCTGTTTCCCTGTGGATGGCATGGATGTGTCTGCCAACATCGCTGACACCTAGATGCGCACCTCACACAGGAACAAGTGTGAGGTCCAGGTAGGCCATGTCAGGCATGCCTGTGGCAAACGAAAATCATGCTTACAGTGTCGCATTGGAATGACGGGGCATAGTTAGGTCCCGTGCCATTGACATTGTGGCACGGACCTGTGGCTGCATTGCTGCACCAGCAATGGACCACCTGTCATAGGATGAGTGTGATCCCCCCCCTGTATGTGTCTCCCACTGTCAAGCACAATCCCCATGCAAACATCCCGAGCGTGGATGCTGACAGGCCAGTCCTGCCCAGGTGGTCCCAGAAACGATGCGTGCGCAACTGAAGGACCACACACAAACCCCCTCTGTGGCAGCACGAATGGATGCTAGCAGTCCAGATGCCCAACATGGCACACCCCCAGCTTAAGATGATATAACTGGCAGCGACACACAAAACATCACATGTGGGAGACCACCCAGACGTATATGGTCCACCATCGACAACCACCCACAGGACCCCAGGGTACCTGGTGAGGTCTCCCCCCCCCCTTGCCCATCCACGGAAACATCTGTAGTCTATCCCATGAGGCCCATGTCCACCCATGCATGTGTTGTGGACAGACCATAGGACGCCTGGAACATGCCCAGCACATGAGGCAGCCCTGGTGACACCCCAGAACAACCCCTCCACCAAAAACATATCATCGATACATTTCCCATAAGCAGACCCCATCAGACCCCAGTGGATATTTGTGAGAGAGGTAAGGAGGGATTCACGTGTTAGCACACCAAGAAATGGACGGTGGTTGTTCCACAGCCCCTATCTGTGCACACCTGAATCACGGAGGGAGCAGACACATCTGGAGCCCACAGGACTGGCCAGGGCTAGCCCTGCGATAGGTGGACATATGTCACGACCTTAAACGTTTAGTACCATTACACCACAGGCCACACTAACCCCCACCCGAGCACATGGATGACGGCAACCATGTGCACAGCCACCCCTCAGTCCGTCAGTCCACAGAGTATCCCCTATATTGGTAGGGTGGGGCTGCTCAACACACAGCTCACACCCTGGGTCCAGACACAGCACACACAGTATGCACATGGTGCATGGGCTGTGAAAGCTGCCGAGCTGTGTGGCAGGGCACATGTGTATAACCACACCTGGACGTGATGGACATCTGGAAAAAGCCACTGCAGGGGGTAGGCCTGCTTCCCCTCCCACACACCAGGCCATGGCTACGATGTATGTGGTTGCAGATACCCTGGGAGCTGGCACAGCCCTCGCACATCTCATTGTGGTCACACAAGCATGACAGCTTCGCAGACTGACAACAACACACCAGCTGCAGCTGTGACATCCCTGCATTGTGCACATTGGCACATGGGACCTGCAAGTAAATCCCCCACTAGACCCTGAAAT
Source organism: Ichthyophis bannanicus (assembly GCA_033557465.1). Taxonomy (NCBI): domain Eukaryota; kingdom Metazoa; phylum Chordata; class Amphibia; order Gymnophiona; family Ichthyophiidae; genus Ichthyophis; species Ichthyophis bannanicus. The sequence continues at coordinate 1,138,221,298 of CM066032.1, forward strand.
GCACCAGCAGTGGGTCACATGGACGCATCATGGGCCCCACCCTAGTCTGTCTGTGTGCAGTCAACACACGAGCAACGACATGGAGACTGCAGATGAACCAACAAGGGCCAGTACTGCTCAGACTGGGGGCCCACATAGGGATGCTCTGTGTGATAGGGATGCTGTGAAACACCAATCACAAACATACACATCCCTGAGCCAACCCCCATAGGGAATGTCACAGATCCCTAATGTGTGGGTGAGCTGCCACACAGGGCACACATTATGGGGTGCATACCCTGCCAATGGTGCCCAGGGGGCGCCACCAATGGTGACAATGTCCCACATGAAGCATGGGACCACAGACACACCCACCATGGACAGCTGCTGTCAATGCACAGCTGGGATGTGTCTGGCAAGGTAGATCATCTCCCCTAGGTGATATGTCCCCCCCTCATCCACTGTGTGTCTGTCACGCCCCACCGGTTGCCCCCGTCGCTCCTCTCCCTCTGTCCATCATTGTGGCAAAACCATTCCACCAATGTCATGTGTGGCTGTGGTGATATGGGTGGGTCAGCATGCAGTCAACATGTGATGCTGCTGAGAGCTGCCCTATGTGACACTGCATGGGGGGGCCAGCTAGGCTCGTCTGATACTGCTGTGACACAGCTGTGCAAACCTACACCCACATGTCCAAGGCAAGGGCTTCCGGGTTGTGTCACGCAGCTGTATATGCCACAAACAGCAGGGGTGGTGCTGCAGGTACATGCGTCACACACAGGGCAATGTAATCTGGTTGTCTGCTCCAGTGACAGGTGTTAGGTGCTGACCACAGACAATGTTTATATATCCACATGTGGAGGACCTGAGGAAAAAAGCGCTGTATCTGCGGCATTACCTCCCTGAGTTCCTGGAGAGGTGCAGGACGGAGCGTCAACAGCACCATGATGGTCAGTATTGCCAGGGCTAGGTTGCAGGTCAGGATCGGCCATGGGCCCACCAGCCTGTGTCTCACCTGTATCTGTAATGTTGTATGTGACACACATGGATGTGCCCTGATGTCTGTCATCCTTCACAGACAGTGATACCAGCGATGGGGCGCCACACACATCCAGCTATTGCCTGCGCAGACCCACCAGCCGGCACGCGAGGCAGGAGGAGCCAGACGCGGAGGAACAGGAGGGGCCGACGGAGGAAGAGGAGGAGGTGGCCATGGAGGCTGTAGCCACTCCATGTGACAGATGTGGGGGAGGAGGAGGGGGAGGAGGAGGACGTCACCCCACCCACCCATGACCAGGGGGAAGAGGAGGAGGCGGAGGAGGACGATGATGTCCTGATAGTGGGTGCAGGGGAGGGGGGAACAAGGGGTCTGGGTGGAGGCAGGGTGGGGGGAGGGAGGGGCACGGACAGGCCATGGGGGGGTCGGGGTGAGGGTGCACAGGTAGGGGGGAGGGGTGGTGAAAGGGGGTGTGTTTGGCAAACACAGCCCAGCCCAGGGCCGCGGGGGCAGCAGCCAGACACTGCAGGCATCTGAACGGCATTGGTGGCAGGCATGACGTTCCCCACCCAGGGCCACTGTCACACCACATGCACATGCCAGCACACAGACTGCAGCCACTGTGTGTCTGTGTGCTGGCAGGTGCATGGACGAGGTGGAGTGCTCCTGGCTGATGCACGACATGACACCCATGTCGTGCTACATGCGGTGCAGGTCTCTGACTGTGGCTGTTCGGCAGGTGGCAACTGATGTGGTGCATTTGGCATCCCCGTTACCACCTGCCGAAGAGCATCACAGGTTACCAGCGATGGAACCTGTGATGCCCCCATGTGCCCTGTGCTGGGCTGTGTTCACCCCCCTGAGTGTGTGTTGTTGGTTGGCCATGTTTGCCATTGTTAATGTTGGCCCAAATAAAGTGTATCATAGTTTCGTAACCCAATGGTCACGTGTCATTCCTACATTCAACATGTATGCAAGCACGGGATAGGTATTGCGACCTGCAGGGCCAGGTGGGGCGGACTTGGGTTTCATACGTGTCGTGCGCGCACATGCAGTCAGAGGGGCCATATGTGTGGGGCTGTGGGTACTGGGTGGAGCCATGGGATGCCGCCTGGCGGGGTCCACCCAAATTACACTGACACATGGATGTGTGCTATGTAGCCCCATGTGTTTGCTGACTGCCTGGACCACCTGACACATGACACCCCTGTCTGCCTTATGATAAGGAAGCATATCATCGCTCAGGTAGGAGCTATAGAACATATGATGTGACCCTGACCAAGCAACCTGTCAGTTCTGGTAGAAGCAAGAAAACAGAGTTGTCACATAAAGACTACCAGTCCAAGCTTGCACCAGGTTTCCAGCAGCCATGAGAGGGGCTTTAGTGAGGAAATGTGTTTGCAAACAAGAGAGCTATGAGGTAATCCCTAAGCACTCATCTCAAAGGGCTGGGCCTGATTCAAGACAGCTGCGCTGTGTTTAGGGAGCAGCACACATTAGAACAGGATACGAAAATATCTTATTCGTCAGATAACAGTTTCAAGAACGCTACAGCAACTGGCTACAGAGGGAGGAAGAGATACAGAGACAGAGACAGCAACGGCTACAAGCTCAAGCACCAGTATCACCTGGTGAAACAGAAGCCATGCCATGCAGATAGAGATGGAAGGGAGCTCTCTGGATGGAAGAGAAAAAAGCCCATTGGAAGGTCTGGGAGATTCCACGCCAGTACTCATACTGGGAGGTAATCCAAAAGGCCAGCAGAGTCCATTGCACCGGAGTCAGCCAGAGGAATGGGGTGGCAGAGATAGGAATCACCAGTGGCCACCTGTAAGAGAGAAGACTGCATGTGGAAGGGACGTTCAGACCAAGGCCAGAAGGTATGTGAGAGGAGATCCAGTGTCCAGGGATCAAGAATGGAAGGCTGGACATCAGACTTGGGTTACATATTGGCCAGGCTATACAGAGAGGAATAATGATAGCAGGAGAGGCTCAGGTATGAACACTGATCCAGACCCTATCTATAATAGAGAATGGCAGCCAGGGAATAAGCATTCTCATGATAGTGCCTTAATGAAAGACTCGTCTGTGCCAACGTATGACACTGACCCTATGCTGATTGATACAGCAGATGAACGTACAGTTTTATATGGACTGTTCTCTATCTAGATGCTATTGCTAGCTGTCTCTGAGCAAACACATCAGCCATCACAAAGAAACCTAACGTTGTTCTTTATTCCCACTGCAAACAGCTCTTAAAGCAGGATTTGGGCTCACACAGTAGCTGCCAGCCAGCTAAAGGCTTTCAGCTGGTCCATTGATAGTAATGAGGGCTGCACATGATTGTGTGTGTGAGCAAGGGAGAATCACTGCTGAGATCGCGTGGAAAATAAGCAGAGGTTAACCTAACCAGCAACGTGTATTCTTTACATTGTGTCCTTATATTTGTTAATTATCTGCTAATAAAACTTCGCTAATTGCCTGACATGCCTGAAGGGTTTTTGTCCCTGGTTTACTTTGTGACCGTATTGTTTATCCAGTTTTAAACACTGCAAGCAAGTAACCTCATTTATAGTGCTATCCAGGCATACATGTGTTGGGTGAATTAAACCCCATCAATTAAAAGAGGTATGTTATTGATCTTACCACATGGTTTCACAACTCAAATTTATTGTCATCATCTATGTTTGGGAGTGAATGAACTACAATACCCACAATACCTGCAGGAATCATATGTATATATGCATCGTCAATATTGTGTAAGCTCTCTCACCCTCGGCAGCCGTCTGACAGAGCCGTTACCACCCACATGCCCGAGGGGTGTGCCACCATGAACGTGCAATGTGCTTTGCAAGCAGGGGCGAATGTCGAGGCAGCTGCACACAGTGGCGAGTGTAATGTAGGGGACAACATTACTATGGAACACATCAGTAACCTGAGGTCTGGGAATATGCACCCTCCCCTGACCATGGGTGTGTGGTGAGCATCACCCAGCTTCCTGGCCCCTGTGCACCTGACACACCCTGGGTGAGGGCCCACAGCCATCCTGTTGTGCCAGTGCTGCAGGTGTCACTGTCCAGCCAAGCCACACATTGGCAACGCTGCTAAGGGGAAAGGGTAAAATGGTCATGGACCAACCATGGCTGTGCACAATCCATACGGTACCACAGGTGCACCAATATGCTACAGACCTGGCCCACACGTGTTTGCTACACTTTTATTTGGCTAAGGTTACTTTTGACGGCTCGGGCCTAACCCGCCTGGCCTGACCCATCCCCCCCACCCCTCTGCAGTGCAACCGAACCCTCCCCCTGTGAACATGGAGGCTCTCGTGGCCGCGGACCCTGTGGCCGGTTCTGGTGGCGGTGCTGCTCTGCTGGGTGCCAGGTGCCTGCTGCTGGTGCCGGTGCATGTACCCCCTGCTGTCTTGCCGCCAGCATCCCCTCCAGGGCTACACACATGCGTTCGTAAGGTATAGCTCTCACCACCTCGGTGAGGCCCTGTATCTGTGCGGTCGACTGGTCCAGCTTGTTGCATACGACATCAATAATGCTGCTCTGATGTCCATCAACGCCTCACGCAGGCCTGTGTGTGAGACAGAGCGTTGTATGAGAGATAGTCCGTGGTCTGGGAACTACATCAACACAGTGACAGGTTGCCATCATCAATCACCATGGCTAGTACTGTGGTGTGGCTTACCCCCTGTAGACAAAGGTGTATGGCGATGTGGCAGCGTGGTGCCCCACTAGTGTGGGGAGACCCCCCACAACAGCACAACGGTCCACACTCAGAGATGTTCCTATGGCACGTGACCCATGTGTCTGTGCTGAATCACCCATGTACTGCATGGTCCTGCTAACGTTGTGCATCCATGGGACTGAACACATGAATCAAGGACATGGTAGCTGATGGCTGATACAGGGAAAGAAACAAAAAATGCAAACCAACACAGGTGTCCCCTAAAGGTTGGGGGTCAGGGGGACAGGGAGGGGCCACAGTGCATCAGGAACACAGACCTTTTGACAGGTCCCATGTTGGAGGGGGCTCAGTCCACAGGGGGGCGATGTGTGCATTGGTACAACAGACCCTCACTGGCGTATGTGCACAGCTGCAGCATCCGTTCTGGCAAGGATGTTTAGGAGAGGGTAACGGCCATGTTGTGGGATGGCAGGGACATTTTTGTTTTGTGGGGAGGGACATGGTAACATGGCGTACTACCTGGGCAAGACAATCGGCGGACATGGTCCCGATAGGAGTTGGACAATAGATGGATCCGCAGGGGCTTTCTGCCCCACACACATACAGGTCCATGTAATGCTGGTTATGCACATAGCGGTTGCTGCCCCATGGGGTGTGGTGCGTCAACACACGGGCACTGGAGGGGTGGAGTGCCGGGACCTGCAGATGGGTGTGCACCTGCGGGTGTATGGTCCAACGCTAGACACAACAGAGGACAGCACATGACCAGTGTGTCCCATGTAGGTGACCGACCCAGCGGTGCAATGTGGGGGCAAAATGTCATGTCCCCCATGAGAGGGTACATGTTATTGCACACATTGATATGTCATGCATGTCATCGTATATGTGCGCAATCAGGGGGCCCGGTGGGACATGTCCCTCACCCGGGCCAACTCTACATTGTCCCTGCACCTGGACATCTGGTGGGTTCCAGGTATCGGGGGTGTCTGGACAGGCCTTGTCTGCTGGTAGGGCTATCATATTCTGGCGTGCAACAACCTCCCTATAAGCATGGTGTGACAATGGGCAGTGGGACCCCAACAGTTGCAGGGCTTCACGGGCATGGTGGGTCTGTCCCCAGTTCCCCCGTACAATGTGGCAAATGCCATTCATATTGCGTGTGTGTCAGCTGCATGTGTGCGATGCCGGAAGACTATTGCTAGGTCAATGCATGTATGCATCCCCTGTCCCTGTTAACATGTGGCCGCTGTCAGACAGATGCCTGGTTGTGATTCATCCCAGGCCTGTCAGGGGTTTATACTACTATGTTGCGCAGGGGTATGTGGGGGATTTAGCCCATCTATGACAGACACAGCTGCTCACACGGATCAGTTTATGCCTCCTCAGGTGTGACGGCAACAGGAGATTGCTATGTGGTGTGACGTCCACCAACACAGATATGCCTGTAAGCCCACACAACAGGATACCTGCTGTCAGTGTTAGATGTTTGGCTGTGACATGGGGGCAGGGGTGTCAACGTTTGGACATGTCAGGGACTCCCCAGAGATGTGTGCAGACCTGTCTGTACACAGCATGGCTTTTGATGTGCCAGCTGTGGCAAGGTTATCCATACCAAGCATCCAACACCAAACATAGGAACATGGGAACAGTGAGATATGCCATACATGGTCACACCAGGGTCCCTCAAGCACAGTATGCCGTTTCCAACAGTGGCCAATCTACGTCATATGTACCTAGCTGTTTCCCCAAGGGACAGTGGTCCCACAATGCTTGTCTTTGATCAAGTAGTGATATCCCAGGTAACGTCCTAATGATGGGTTTAAATGGACTCTACCACATGTACCTGTCCAAACATGTTCTATACCCAGCTCCACTAACAGTGCCCGTTACTACATCCGCAGTCAGACTATCCCAGCGTTTGAGTACACGTTTTGTGTACGAGACGACATCCTGTTATCAGTTGTAAATAGATAACCGTTTCGCTCCAGTGCAATGTCCCCCAGCCTATAGATATTCTGATAAGGTGGTTCAGGTCATCTATGTCTACCCATTCCAAACCGTCCATGGATATGTATACCTCTATCACTTTCTCCCCTCAGCGGTCTCTCCTCCCTCCAGGTTATAGAGCACCAACCTTTTTAGCCTCACCTCATAGGAGTGGACTCCCATCCCCTTTGCCATTTTGGTGGCCCTTATCTGACCCACCTCTGTATTTTGCTAGATCCCAATTCATTTTTACGGTGACCAGTTATTGCCAACAATATACCGGGTGTGTCATCAACATGGAACGCTATAGCTGCATGTTAACATATGTTGTTATAACTGACATTGCTGTCCAGATCATACCTATCGCCCTTTAATATAATCTGGCCTCCCGCCGCTGCAACTATGGGCCAATGGTATGAATATGGTATCTGCCATGACGCCTACAACATCTCCCATGGGTGGTGGCGCCAAATTTTTTGACCCCAGCATCATGACACCATATTTTGGGTTGGGCCTCCCTATGTGTCTATCCCTGCACCTCACCACATTCTCCCGCATCTGCCATTCTGATGCACAGTCCCCCAGTTTATCAGGGTCCTCTTTCATGTATCCGCAATCCCTGGGTTTCAGCAACCTGACATTGTTGTGTGTCATGTGCATCTCTGTTAACTTCATTCACCTGTCACGGGCCACCTTCCAGGCCATTGAGGACTATCTGAGTGCAGCAGACCCAGCACAGATCCCGGTGGTACACCACTATTCACCTTTCCCCATTGGGGAACCTGGCCATATTAGCACCACTCTCAGCTTCCTAGCTTCCAACCTGTTCACGATACACAATGGTGCACTGCCATCCCATCCATGTTATCTTCAGCTTTGAAAAGGGTCTCTCATGCGTGACCATGTCAGAGGGTCCCTGCAATTCCAGATAAACAGAATCAACCGACTCACTTTTTTCCACCTTCCTCTACACACCCTCATTATCCAACCTAACTGATTAGTGGGACAGGATCCTCCTGGTCCCTAAAATCCACGGTTGGGCTGTCCCCCCTCCAGGTGTTGTGCCTATCTACCTGCTGAGGACATATATTCATTAATGATGGTATCGACCATTTGTCACTGTACTGACATCAGGCTGCAACGGTCTGTGTGTCCGCGGGATAACCCCTCGATCCCTTTTTTACAACAAAAATCCCCATACCCATAACCCTATCCGTGCCCCAGAACCTTACCATACCCATATCCAACTGCCGTAATGATCACCTGTTCTCTGCAGTTTTGACCTTCCATCTCCCACACATGGACTCCTTGTCCATTGCATCAGGGCACCCATTCATGTAGGTACGGCTCAATTGCTAGCAAGTACCTCAGCTCCTCATCCACCTTGCCTGCCTCCCACTGCGTGGCTATCAGTCATACCCAGTGGCCCTCACTGGGTGGATTTGATATCAGGTTTGTCTGTCTGTGCGATGGTAGGTGTACGTTTCCAACATATTATGACATAACGGATGTGGACATGCCGGTAATCCATGTATCCCCAGCCTGTACCATGGGGCTCTCCTCCCCCCCGTCCACAGTTATGTTTCCATATGAGTGCCTGACCACAGCGTGATTCCCCAATGTAGCCGGTTCATGCTGCAGGACGTATTTCCCATCTGTCCTCCAGGGGTGTAGCCAGGGCAATAGGTCAGTGTTTCCACCTGTGCTCCCATCGCTTTGAGGGTTCCTGCGCCAGATATTCTGGCCATTAAAGTCACCAGTTACCATGGTTTTTGTTCAGCCCTCCAACACAGTTCCAGGGACACCGGCACTCTCGTCACATACCCTCTGGCACGTGTCCCTGGGTCCCCTATGACGTGCAGACAAACGCTGGCAGAGGTACCAGTCTGGAGATGCCTAGCCTCTACAGCACCATTTCCCTGACCCCTCACCACTACTCTGATGTGGGGACGGCCTTCTGATTGTGTCCCAGTACACGTAAACCTCTCCTGCGTCGTGCGCCACCTCACAGCGCATCGTCGCAGCATCCCTCGAACAGGATCCACATGCCATCTCTGTCTGTACAACTGGGTCCTTTGCATCCTCCGTCATGATGTCGCTGGGGATCCTGATCATGCTCCCTGACATGATAGTCCCACTGTAGATTGCACTTCCATTTTGGCCTATGCCTTGTTGTGTGCTCCACCCCAGCACTGCCACAGCTGTGCTGACTCAGGCCCTGACCTTTGTGGTGTGTAGTTGGGTTACACCTCATAGCCCTCTTGCATGTACACACGGTACCACACACCAGCAAACCTCCTTTTGTTGTCTCTGTGGACCCTGGTGCTTTCTGGGAGCGGTGGTGTGGCATCGCAGGTAACTTCTGTCACATGCCATACAGGACTGACGTTTTGCTTGTCCAGGGTCACTCCCCCTATCAGGGTCTCGCTCCTTACCTAGGACACGCTCGATCCTCACCAGGTTCACACAACACTGCAGTGTATGCCGGCCTATATGACTTTGTTCATTGTCCCTCAAATGGGGTGCTGTTTGTTACCTGACCACCCGCCACCCAAAGCCATACCCCTGTGTCTATTCTCCGCCAATAATGGCCACGTACATAACCCTAACCCTCACCAGTATCAGCTGATGATGTACATTGTGACACACAACACAATCACATCACACAGGGTACAGTTACATATATCGTGTGTATGTGAACCACCTCATGATGCCACCCACCTTCATCATTGTGTGCTCCACCTGCGCCATGGCTGCGCAACTAATACATCAGAACGTCCATCATGGTGCTGGAAGGGGCCTGCAGCTGTTTTTGGTGGGGGACCCATAGCATGGCTGTCAACAGGCTGCTGAATGTTTCTCGGCCATACCCAAGTGATGTATCCACTGGTCCTGGGGTGGCGAGGGCTGTGGGGCCAGTTGCATCTGGGCGTGCGCCTGATTTGCTGGGCCTCTCTTTCCTCCCGGGTCCCTCAGCCACATCCTCGTCTGGCTCATCTACATCCTCCCCCCTGCTCAGCCTCATGGCGCACCCTAGCTGCTGTAGTCACCTGTGATGTGAGCCATAGAGGGTGGCTGTGATATGTAGATCAACGCAACAACTGTAATATCCCGCTTGGTGCTGTGGTCAACACATACATGCGGTGGATGTTTTAGGCATGCATTACTGCTTTCAACACTCCACTCTGATTGCCTTCAACAACCCATACGGTAGTTGCCCTGTCCCCTCACCTCGGGTACAGGTGGTGGTTGCAGTGTTCCTGCCTGGTGTGTTTTCTGATTGTCATACGGTGCTCATAGTCGCAGATCCCTTC